>ML439650.1:0-68679 GCA_005239525.1 Nicotiana knightiana | reverse complement strand
ACACACACACACACACACACACACACACTTCATTGTAATACTATAACGTATATATAACTTGTTATAGTATATGTTAGTGTGTGTATATATATAACACACACACTTCGTGCTACTTTAACTACATATATGGCATGTTATAGTATATGTTACTGTATTCTTTATTTGTATTATAACAGAGTTAATGGATTACATTCATTCATCGCTAGGTTATAAGTCGATGAATCAATTATATCAGATTAATTGACATAAGTCGAGACGTTTTGTTTTTAATATTCAATGATGCATCTGAGTAGGTTATAAGTCGATGAATCATCAATTGACACACAAATATATTTGATGATAAATTATATATACTAATTAGGATCTTCACAAGTCTATCAATCCCTAAATGAACCCCGGATCAAATAAAATCGAAGCATCCCTACTGCAAACTGAAACCATACCTGTGATAACTGCATCGGAGGCCTCATCCTCAGGTCTGGTTGGAATAGAATAACATCGGGGCTGGGCCCCACCCATCTGAACTACGTCCCTGGGACGGCCTCCTACTGGTTGACCTCTACCTCTAGTAGCTTGGCATCCATCTCTAACTGCCTGACCTCCACCTTTAACACCTCGACCCTCACCTCTGGCTGGCTGAGTGGGTGGTGCACCTGGTGCGGGAACCATAGCACGAGAACCCTGGTGCTGAGAACTGCTCGAGGGAAAATCTAGCAATGTGCCTCGGGTCACCACAAGTATAACAAGCCCTCGGCTGCTGAGGCTACTGACCCTGACGACCTGAGTAACCACCCTGAAAACTCTGAAGCGACGGTGCACTGATAGGAGCTGATGGTGCACTGTAGGGCAACTGATCAGAATACTGCATATGAGAACCACGACCACCTGGAGCACTGCAAGAAACCTGAAGTGCTGAATGAAATGGCCTAGGAGGATGGCCCCTACCAAAAGAATCCCTGCCTCCAGATGAGGCACCACTGAACTTGCCAAAATGACGGGGTCTCTTGTCAGACCCCTAACCACTCCCCTGCAACAGAACCATCTCAACTCGTCTGGCCACATTGGTTGCATCCTTGAAAGAAATCTCACTCCCTACCTCCTTGGACATCTGCAATCTGATCGGCTGAGCTAGTCCCTTAATAAATCTCAACACCCTCTTTCGCTCGGTGGGAAGTATCATAATAGCATGTCTGGCCAAGGTAAAAAATATGGTCTCGTACTGAGTGACGATCATAGAGCCCTGCTGGAGATGCTCAAACTGCCTCCGAAGATCCTCTCTCTCTGTGATAGGAAGAAACTTCTCCAGAAATAGCTGAGTGAACTGGGCCCAAGTCAAGGCCGGTGATCTAGCTGGTCTAGCCAAACAATAATCTCTCCACCAAGTCTTGGCAGGACCTGACAAACGAAAAGTAGAAAAGTCGACCCCATTGGTCTCCACTATCCCCATGTTCCGTAAAACCTCATGGCAGCTATCCAAGTAGTCCTGGGGATCCTCTGAAGATGCACCACTGTAAGTAGTAGTAAACAGCTTGGTGAACCGGTCCAACCTCCACAAAGCATTAGCAAACATAGCTGCTCCATCACCGGTATGAGCCATAATACCCGGCTGAACCACCCCAGCTGGCTGAGCTACTGGGGTCTGAAACTGAGAAGCCAATTGCTCCAGAGTGCGAGTAGCGGGAGTCTAGGCTCCTCCCCCATCCTGAGAGACGGCTGGTGCTGAAGGAAGCAAACCTACTTGAGCGACACTCTCCATGAGGCCCACTAGACGGACCAGAGCATCCTGGAGTACCTGGGTGGCAATGAACCCCTCGGGAACCTGAGCTGGTCCAACCGGGACTGTCTAGGCAGGAACCTCATCAGCAAACTCTACCTGAGGCTCCGCCACTGGGGCTGCTGCTCTTGGCTGAGCTCTGCCCCTGCCTCGGTCTCTAGCACGGCCTCGGCCCCTCGGGCTGCTGATCAGTGGATGAAGAAGCACGTGTTCTCGCCATCTACGAGAGAATAGAGTAGAAATTCAATTAGTTTTGAGACATCAAATCGCACGACCGAGAAGAATAGATGTGAAGTCATTCCTAAACTCATTAGCCTTTGGGGGATAGCACAGACGTCTCTGTACCAATCCCTCAGACTCTACTAAGCTTGTCTGTGAATTGTCATACCTAAGCAACTTAGTGCTCTGATACCAACTTGTCACGACCTGAACTTCCCACCATCGGGATCGTGATGGCGCCTAACATTGAAACCACTAGGAAAGCCAACGATAATGATTATTTAACTTGTTCTTTATTATTAACAGCTAACAGGTGTAAACAAAACCAACAGAAATAAAGGTGCGAAAGGAAATAAAGTCTAGAAACTTGACTAGTTACCATTTCAAAATTTATAATACTAAACCAAGAATTTGGTGTCACAATTTCCACGGACTGACTATGAATACTACATATACAGGTCTTAACAAAATAGATACATCTGTCTCAGGATAAAGAAGAGAAGATTATAAAGAAAGTAGGAGGGGACGCCAAGGCCTGCAGACGCCTGCAGGACTACTTCGGAATCTCCAAATGGACTGAAGGCGGCCTCCTCACTCTAGGGTCCGTAGGGTCCTGTACCGGGATCTGCACACAAAAAAAATGCAGAGTGTAGCATTAGTACAACCGACCCCATATACTGAGTAAGTGTCAAGCCTAACCTCGACGAAGTAGTGACGAGGCTAGGACACGACAACCAAATCAACCTGTGCAGTTTAACAATATACGGAGAAAATAATATCAATGAGAAATAAGCATCTAATCATAAAGGAAAGGGGGAACATGCTGAGGGGAGAAAATATCAAATAATGGAAATAACAAGATAAAGCACAAATTAGATATCAATTTCAGCAACAGAAATAGTAATACAAAAGCAAGTGTAAGGCATCACTCTTCGTGCTTTTACTCTCGTCCTCACCATCAGAATCCATATATTCAGCACGACATCATCCTTCGTGCTTTTACCTCACATAATCATGGCACGACATTATCCTTTGTGCATTATCATTCATATCATGGCACGACATCACCCTTCGTGCTTTTGCAATCATAATATCGGCACGACATCACCCTTCGTGCATTAACATTCACTCACAATCTCACGCACGACATCACCCTTCGTGCTTTTACACTCTTCCTCATCCAAACACATCAAATGACAGCAATCCAACAAGGAAATTAACAGAGTAACCAAAAATAAAACCATAACGTCCCGGCAAGGGAGCCATCAGTGGAATCAATACCATCCCGACAAGGGAAACAACTATAACCAATCTCACTTAGTACATAACTTCACATAAAAATCTTCTACTGAAACCAATACTCAACACTGTTCAATATCAAGGAATTTCCACCAACATGGATAGCTATAAAGTGAAACTCAAGTATTACTTAACGAAAAATCACGTAAATCACAATATTCGACTCACGGGCGTGCTTGACACCAACATATAGGTACTCGTCGCCTCACCTATGCGTTGAACATGATACTGACACATAGCAAATAGGACACAACACCTATTCCCTCAAGCTAAGGTTAAGCCAAACACTTACCTCAAATTCCACGATCAACTCAAGCCTCAATTACCGCTTTCCCTTAGAATTCGCCTCCAATTCAATTGTATCTAGACATAATTAGCTTAATAATATCAATAAATACTAAATAATTCAACCCCAATATTTAATTATGAATTTTCTATCATTCTTCCTAAAAAGTCAAAAATCGACCCCGAGCCCGCTTGGTCAAAACAAGAGGTTCGGACCAAAACCGATCACCCATTCACCTACGAGCCCGAATATGTAATTAGTTTCGGAATCTGACCTCAAAACGAGGTCTAAATTCCAATTATTCAAAAAGCCCTAACTCTACCCAAATCCCCAATTTTCTACCCTTAAAACCCTAGGAATCTTGATGATAATTGATGAAAAACATTAAAAAGTTGAAGGAAATTAGTTAGTGGCACTTACCTATGATTTGGGAAGAAAATCTCTTGAGAAAATCGCCCTAGGTCTTCTATTTTTGTGAAAAGTGGAAGAAGAAATGGCTAAAGTTCTAGTTTACAAACACTCACTGCCCGACCTTCGCATCTGCGGTGCTTGGGTCGCACCTGTGCTTACACAGGTGCGGAAAAAGGGTCGCACCTGTGGAAATGGCTAAGGCCACTAAGGGCCGCACATGCGGAGGAGTATCCGCTTCTGCGGAAAAGTTGTCGCACCTACGGAAAGAGGGCAGACTGGGTTGGACCGCACCTGCGGCTGAAGGTCCGCACCTGCGGCCCTAGGCTTCCAGGTGCAGGCACACCAGAACTGGTGCACCAGCAGTGATTTCCTAAGTTCAAACATCCCGAAACCTACCCGAAACTCACCCGAGCCCTCGGGGTTCCAAACCAAACATGTACACAACCTCAAAAACATCCTATGTACTTACTCGTGCGATCAAATCGACAAAATAACATCTTAAACAATGAATTTAGCATAGAAATCAAAGAAAAATCTCAAAACTTTCAAAGTTTCAAATTTCTCAACTACGGGTCCGAATCACGTCAAATGACCTCTGTTTCTTACCAAAATTTACCAGCATCACTCAAATACTATATTAAACCTGTATCGGGCACCGAAACTAAAATACGGGCCTGATACCATTTCAAATATAATCAAATTTCCAAAGACTCTTATAATTTCAGTAAAATAATTTCTTTCAAAAATTCATTTCTCGGGCTTGGGACCTCAGAATTCAATTCCGGTCACACGCTCAAGTCCCATATTTCCCTACGGACGCTGTGGGACCGTCGAATCACGGGTCCGGATCCGTTTACCCAAAATATTGACCGAAGTCAACTTAAATTCAATTTTAAAGGCAAAATTAGTGTTTCCCTCAGTTTTTTACATAAAAGCTTCCCGGATATACGCTCGGGCTGTGCAGGCAAAACGAGGTGAGATAAAAGGAGGTTTTCAAGGCCTCGAAACACAGTTTTGACTTATAAAATGAGAGATGACTTTTTGGGTCATCACAAAAAACCGACCAACTTTGGTCGGTAATTTTAAATAAGATTTATTTATATTTTATAAAATATCCCACATTAGCGACCAAAGTTGGTCGATAATGTCAATATTTCTTTGACCAAGCAAGTCTGACCAGCGCGGTCAACATGTTGACCACTTTACCGATCAAATACAGACCAACGTTAGTCGGTAGATTATTTAAAATAAATATATAATATTTTTCTCCACATTTGCGACCAACTTTGGTCGTTTTTTTTTACCGACCAACTTTGGTCGCAAATGTTTGGTCGGTAATTTCTAGATTTCTAGTAGTGTATATTATAACAATAAGAAAATGAAGCAGCTACAGTACTATATTATCAAGCTTTTTCTTATGAAACTCTCAGAACTAATATTAGCTGATTCCATTTTTCAAAGCATATTAAATAAAAGATTATCATTGACATTCTGGTGAAAAGAAAATTAACTTTTTTCCACGCTTCAGATAAATCAACTTCTTATAAAATGAAAATCCTACAAAATATACCTAATCTTCCAATATACATCAATAATTTTTTATTTTTTTTTTAATATTTGGAACGATGATTTATATAATAATTATTCGAGTTCAATACATGCCATGATGCTTATCTTAGCCTCTAAATTCCCATGATGGGCCAAAATATTCCAAGTATTGAACATAGAATGTGTTGGAATTTTTATTCCTGATTTATCAAATGATAGAATAGATAATCATATATATAGGTGATTATAATCAACATAGTATTGCTAATTCTGCCAATATTAATTCCTTGAAAACAAAAAATACAATGATATAATAACAACATACCCCGTATGATTTCATAGATAGAATCTTGGAAAAGTAGGGTATATGCAGACCTTACCCGACCTTTTGTGAGGTAGATAGGTTGTTTCCAATACTCTCGACTTAAACACGAACAATAAAAGAAGGGGGAAGGAGAGGGGGAGGGGAAAGGCTTATAGAAATTTACAAGCAAAGCAGTACTAAGCACATAAATTCACAATCCAAACGAATCACCTTATAAAATCATATGAACAAATATCTCCCTTTGCCGTTTTATTGGAGAAAGAAGTCATCATCTGCTGATGCAGCATCATCAAGATTCTCATATTCAAAAAACATTGGGGCAGATTTTATAGAAAAATATTTTCTGCTCCACATGATTTATATGTGAATCTTGATAATGCTGCAGCTGCAAGTAACAACTGTATATATGTCAATCAATGCACGATCCACTCTAGAAAAAAGGGCTAAAATTCTTGGAACTGGATAATATAATCAGTGGCAGAGTCAGAATTTTTATCGAGATATTTAGAATATTAAAAGTAAACACAAGAACAAGCCAAGGCCGGAGTTTAACATCTACGATTTATGTATAAAAAATAATTTTGACCTTATAAATACAGTGTAATTGACAACGGAGATTCAGATGAGCTCCTTTCGTCATCCTAGCTCTGTCCCTGGACATAACAGGCTAAAGATATTCAAAGGTAAAATCTCCAGTTCAATCTAAGCGTATAAATCCATAAGAATTGATAGAAGTCAAAAGAAATAAACGGTGCTTTATATATATATATATATATATATAACAAGAGGTGGACGGTGGCGAAGAAAACTAATTTTTAACACGGAACAGAGATATATGTTTGAAAACTCCAAAAATTTCAAATCTTGATCCGAAAGGGTTAATGAGATGAAAGCAAGAAAGGGTTAATTATAATGAAGTAAACCATCAAATGTTTCACTAAGATATAATCTTCATCTATAAATTTTGGGGATAAAGAATAAAGATTGATGAAGGAAAGGAGCAGAAGGGAATAAATAAAAGGAAAGGGTTTTGAAGATTCAGTTACAAATGATTCAATATTCAAGAAAAATAGGAACAAAAGTAAAATTAACTAACCTAAACAAATTACAAAGATGTTGGATTATTAGTAAATCTTTTGAAAAAAAAGATCCTTACAAGAAAACAAATGAGTCAAACTAGGGTTTTTGAGAGAAACAAATTAAAGCAAGAGGAGGAAAAGAGTAGTACTGAGGAGAGAAGAGGTTGCGTAGGATACTTATATATAGATTCATTACACATGGACCAATGAAATTCTAGGGTTTAATAGTTAGTCTATATAATTTCTAGGTTATCCATCGGGGGAGATAGGAAGTATTGTATATATAAGGTCGAATCTTTTTTTTTTTTAAATATATATATTTGATGTTGAATTCCTTTGCTTTTTCGCTTTTTCTTTTTTTTCTTTTCGAAATTCTTCGGTGAAAAATTCTGCCTACACCACAAAGGTAACATTCTTTGTTATACTATCAACTCACTTAATAAAAGTAATTAAAGGTAATTATATATAAAAAGTTAAATAAGTAACTTGAAAAAATAAGGTGTAACCTTACGTCCTAATTACAAATTTATATAAAAAGTCTAAGCTAGTATTTGGACATAGATCATTTGATTGAAAAAAGAGTATTTGAAGTTGTGTGAAAAAATAATTTTGAAAGTTGAAGTTATGTGTGGACATGCATTTTATTAAAAGAAAAGTTGAATTTTTGTGAGTGAAAGAAAAGTTTTCGCTCAAAAACTTAAGGAACTTGAAATTGTTTGAAATCTTTTTTTCCAAAGTATGATCATATTTTATAAACAAATATTATTTTCAATTATTTTTTTGAAAAAATGAAGCTAAAACCTATGGCCAGATGGGAGCTAAAAAAATGGTACACACAAGCAGGTTTTTTCGTGTTAAATGACATGGTGAAATTCACATTCACTTTATTTTGTCTATCCCATCTTTTTTCATTAAAATTATTTAGTGTTGTTAAACGCTATAGGGTTTTCTGAAGAATAAAATAACTCCAACGACAAATCAGGCCAGAACAATTCAGGAATAATTGCTCATGTATGTGCGATAATTAAGTAGGGCCTTAGATAGTCTACTCATGTTAGACAACCTAGTACCATTTGGATATTTCTGTCATGTTAAAATCTTTCTTTAATTCTTTTATAAATAGCATGGGCTAGTTATTTTTCGGACTGGTCATTCAAATTAAATAGTCAACGTTTGTCAAGTCATTGAAAAATAGCCACTATTTTGCTGTAACAAAGACCGGTCTAGCATAATATACTAGAGTTCAGTGCATCTGTGTATGAACTTCCAGCATATTATGCCGGACCGCTATACTTTGTTGGAACTCCAGTATAATATACTAGAGTTCAGTGCATCTGTGTATGAACTTCCAGCATATTATGCCGGACCGCTATACTTTGTTGGAACTCCAGTATAATATACTAGAGTTCCAGTATACTTTGCTAGAACTCCAGCAAAGTATACTGGAGTTCCAGCAAAGTATACTGGAACTTCCAGTATATTATACTGAGTTCCAGTATATTGTACTGGAGTATTTTCGGATTTTGAAAAGTATTTTCGTTCAGATTTATCTTTACATGAAAAGTGGCTAAATTTTGATTACCTTTGAAACTGTGCTATTTTTGAATGACCACTTGTAAATCTGACTATTTTTTAAATTCTCCCTCTTTTGGTGAGGTGCGCCCCGCTCGTGCAGTAGTGCAACACATGGGCGACACACGAGAGCCCGGGCAGCAAGCTAACTTAACGGACTCTCCCCTTAAGAAATTGAGTTAATATCGTGTGGACTGATGGCCCACATATCAGATATTAAACTGATAAGATAAATAAAAAAATTTCATAGTTACTGAAGAATTCAAAAAATATTCCACAATCTACGACTATTAATTAAATAATATGCTATACATAAATATGATGATGAAGTTGTTTGACCAAAAAATATGAAATTTTTCGCTAAACTAATTAAAAGATAAATTAAGTGAAGGGTAAATCCTAGTCAAATATAATGAATCTTAGATCTAACACGTGCTCATGCAATAATGTTCGTAAATATCCAATTATTGAATAAGGTTATTAAATGTAGCTATTGAGAATGTGTGATGAGTCAATAATGAGCAATAAATATGCAAAATGGCAATATATATAAATAGGGAGAACGGTTCACCCAAATATTGAATGAGGTGGATGATTCCTCACTCTGACAATAATGTGTGACAAATGGATAAGTAAATGAACAAAGTTTTCTCGGATCTGATGAGTGAAAAGACAGAATAAACAACAAATTGAATCACTGTGAAAAAGTAATGTTTGTATTATTTCTCAAGAGTCAAGTTTTCACAAAAGTACTTCTTCAAGTGAATCTTACATTCCTTTTTGCCTCTTATCTTTCACTATTCCCGAAAGACCATAAAAAGTACAGCCAAGAGAATATTCAATAGAATATTCCTTTTGGTAGTTCCAAGACTATTCTAATCGTTATTCTTATTATTCTCTACTCGACCTCGGCCTTGATATCTTGCTCGATCGGCAGTTCCTCGTTGTTGGGCCCTGCTCGACCTCAGCCGTAATTTTCACACTTGTTCACTTCTATTTGCCGAATTTTCTCAGTCGAATTTTGACCCATACAAAAACATATTTGGGAGTTGGAACAGTTGATATAGTAGAAAAGGGGGAAAAAGGCTTGAAACATTGGGATATAGTGGAAGTGCAGTCAAACATTTTTATAACAACATTCACTATAAAAGTCTAAATTTATCTCGGAACTGATTTTTGTATTATGTTATAGAGAATATAATATAAATTTAACTTTTATAATGAATAGTTGTTATATAATTTTGTTATTACAGAGAGATTTGACCATAGAAGTTGAAGTGATCTACAAAATCTTGATTCCTTTCGCATAATTTTTAAAATCTCTAAAAAGAAAAGCATTGACAGGCAATGTCAAATTGAATGTCAAGTCGTGCCAAGTAATGCCACTTTAGCATGATTCGAAGAGGGCATATTGTTGCATGGTTTTCCATTTTTTTTTTTTTTTTTTTGAATTCTCATTTTTACCATAGTTTCCCTTCTTTTATTACTTTTTCACTTGTTAAAAGCTAACATTCCTCTTAAGACTTATTCGGTTGATTGATAGGATCACATTAATCTGTTAGTTGTGATTTAACTCAATCACTATATCGTTATTAAAAGTGATTTATCTGTAATGTGACTCAGCAATAATATAATACAAGACAATATTGATGCTCTTTTAGTAAAACTAATGGTGTGAATCAAGAACATCGATTTTTGTAATATTCTTTGCTCTCCTTGATTATTCATGTAGCGCAATATTAACCTACATATATTATAAAGTTGTGTGATACAACCTTGGAAAGTAGATTAAGCATCTTAATTAACATAAAATAATCCCTAAGCATCTTAGTTACAAAGTAGTCCCTTTAATTAGTGGCTTTTAGAAGTTTAATTAATAAGTTAAGCCTTTAGATAATCCAAGTATAAGAAAAAAATTAGTGCGATGATAATGTATAGTACTAGACATCTTTCTGAAATTTCATGTGCCATTCCAGTTCGCAATACATGTGTTGTCGAAATATAGTGGAAGCAACGTTTTTTTTTTTTTTTTTGGGTTTTCATCCGGTGCCCGGTACTCATATTGGGGCCCGACTAAATTCAGATTTGCACCGGAAAGTCTCACATTGAGGGTAAAGCGTTCCCTAACAAAGGCGACTCCATACCCATGAACTCGAACTCGAAACCTCTGATTAATGATAAATGAGTACTTACCATTCCATTACAATCCTTGTTGGTGTGGAAGCAACGTCAATAAATGAAAAAACAAATATAATAAAAGTTATGATTTTTCTTTATAGAAAAAATTATTGACTCCAATGGAGCCAGAATTTTGAACTTTCTAGGACACAACATCAAATTTTAGTAATTGAATTTCTTTTTGTACACGTCTACTGAATTCTTTAATAAAAATATAATTTTTTGAGTAAAATTATTAGGTTCAATCGAACTCGTAGGTATCTTTTAGTTCTGCCGTATAATAGTGTCTGAAATTGAGATGCCAATATTTTGTTTTGTTTTTTTAAAAAAAAAGATCCTCACTAGCACATGTTATATATAATGTGACACTTTTTTTATTATTTTTATATAAAATACAAAAGTAATATCTCATCAAGAAAAAAGGAAAAACAAAAAAAGGTTCCCTAAAAAGCTGTTTAGCCGTTTAGGACATAGAATATGGGCTCTCTCCACTTCAATAGATTTATGTTAATTAAAAAAAGAGTTAAAGTACAAAAAGAAGTAAATTAATTAAGGACATTTCTGCGGTGGCCGCCGTCAAAACCAATTAAGAATGCATTCTTTTACTAAAAAAATATCATCTTTCAGATATAAATTGAGAGAAAATGTTGAGATAATCAATTAATTAATTATATATATGGTATTCCAGTGCCCATTCAACTAATTAATTTATTACATGTTCTTATTCTTTCTGTCGACATGTAACTAAGAGCAGTCATTTATCTTATCCTGAGTGTTATGCTAATAATGATTATGATGGAATGGTAATTAGTGTTATTTATATCTTAACTCACGATCTTTCCCAACAGTAAGTATTTTTTTATCATTAATCAAAAGTATCGTATACAGTCACCTTTATTAGAGGGCATTTTACTCTTAATATTGAACTTTTCTATGCGAATTCAAATTTAATAGAATTTTAATACAAATACCAAACATCGAATCGAAAACAAAAATAAAATCTGAGTGTTAACGCCTAATAGGACTTCCACTGGAATGATTGTAATTTATAAGTAGTTCTGCAGCTAATTTCTATTTACATATCGATCCTTGTTATAGTTCCATTGATTCAAGGTTATTCACACAAAATGGTAAACATAATTTTGGTAATATATTCTCCCCCTACTTGGTGATTTAGGTTTGGATCGTAAAATAAAAAGCAAAATAATAAAAAAGGAGACAATATCAAAACTATTACAATTATGCTTCTTGACTAGCAAGTCTGGCATTTTATTATGTTCCTAAGCTACGATGGATAGCCGGATTCACTCAAAGACGAAGTCAGGATTTAAAGCTTATGGTTCGGATTTTCAATCAGTGTAAGCTATTGGGTTGTAAATTATATATATATATATATATATACCAAAGCTACTGGATTTGACCGAACCCGCAACCGAAAAGCTAGCTCCGTCCCTAGATTCACTAGCGGTGAATCATTAACATGCAGTCCTTCACAATATTAGTTTAAATATAATGATTAATTGGTTTTAATCAAGAAATTGCGTCTTTCCCTGTACTCTCTATAGTTTTCTCTGTGTTTATAACAACTTATAGTAGTAGACTACAACAAAAGTAATTACAAGTACTTTTTCTTGGATTATATTTCTCTTTTTGAGTTCCTAGGAGGATCCTGGGAGTTCGAAATTAAAGAGAATTTATTGGCCTAGTCAATCCAAGGTTCGACTTGCATGTGTTAAGCATATAGTCTGAGTAGCATGATTGGAGCTTCTTAGCTCTTAGGCCACTACCTAAAAGGTAGGGAGACAGTTTCGCTGTCGTTAGATTGTGTGGCAACGTCATGGGTAGGTAAAATCTTTGGTCGGACATCCCTGAAACTTTAGGTCAAATCCATTTTTGGATCACTTTTTTCGGGGTTAATATGACCTTCTGGTTAGGCGCCCTTTGCTCGAACGAAAGAGGGGTCTTTGCCGGGACCGATGCTAGTAGTTAGATTCAATATTCAAAAAGTCTTAAATAGAATCCAAATCCATAAATCTCATCGGAAATGTTTGATGCTTCTTGGGGCTTCTTTGGCGACCGTGAAGTCACCATATTCTACGAATTTTTTTAAATCACATTAAAATGTTTGAAGAGATAAATACTTGTTATAACCTCAAAACACGCATAAGATTTCTATTTAATTACATATAAAAATTATGGCGTTTGAAATTTTTGAAATTCTCTAGTAATTATAAAACGTAAAAAATACTCATAAAATCTCCTAATAAAAGATACAGTTGTTTAAGAAGCACTCTTGAGATTCGTCATTAAAAGATACAGTTATTTAAAAAGCACTCATGAGATCTATCGTTAAAAGGTACAGTTGTTTAATTTGTTTGTAGTTGTATGCAATAGACTTCATGGTTTGCTTTAAAAATATTTGATTAATTCAATATACATAATCGCTACGAAGTAAGTATTTCACATGAGTTTCTCACTAAAACGAGGATTATTGGTTATTTGTTAAAAAAAATAATAATTATATTAATACAAAGGATAGATTCTTTCTCTCTCCATCAATCCAACAAGGAGAAACTAAAAGAAAAATATGAAAATGGAGTGAGTATATATTAACGATATATATATATATTAAAAAAAAAAACATAAGAAGATGAACTCTCAGATCTAATATTAGCTGATTCCATTTTTCAAAGCATATTAAATCAAGAGTTATCAATGATATTCTGGTGAAAAGAAAATTAATTCTTTTACACGCTCAGAATACATCTTCTTCTTATATAATGAAAATCCTATACAATACATACATCATCTTCCAATATACATCACATTTTCTTTTTTGGGTTTGAAACGATAATTTATATAATAATTAACCAAGTTCAATACATGCTGATCTGTAGCATCTAAATTCCAAGATGGGCCAAAATATTACAAGTATTAAACGTAGAATGTCTTGGAATTACAGCACACACAGTATTGCTAATTCGACCAATATTAATTCATTAAAAACAAACAGTAGACAAATGGCAAGGAAAGTTCCGCACTTCAAGGAGTGTGATGTATAAAAGTCACACAGAGATAACTTTATCAAACGCCTTAAGAAAACAAAGCAGTATTAAGCACATAAATTCACAATCCAAATGAATCACCTCATAAAATCAGATGAACAAACGATTCTCTTTGGCCATTTTCTTGGAGAAAGAAGTCATTTTTTGCTGATGCAGCATCATCAAGATTCTCATGTTCAAAAAACTTGGGGAGCAGATCTTTAGAACCATGTTTTCCGCCCCACATGATTTCTATGTGAATCTTGATAATGCTGCAGCTGCAAGTAACAACTGTATATATGTCGATCAATGAACGATCCACTTTAGGAAAAAGGGCCAAAATTCTTGGAACGCGATGATATAATCAGTGTCGGAGCCCGACTATTTACCAAGCGAATTCGGAATATTAAAAAGTAAACACAAAAACAAGACAAGGGGATTCAACATTTACAATTTACGCATAAAAATTAATTTTGACCTTATATATACAGTGTAATTTTTTGACCAAGGTGTTTGAATGAATCCCTTTCGCCACCCTATTTCCGCCCCTGGACATAACAGGCTAAAGATATTCAAAGGTAAGATCTCCAGTTCAATCTAGATGTATAGATCTATAAGAATAATTAATAGAAGTCAAAAGAAACAAACCGTAAAACTTTTTATATAACAAGAGGTATAGAGTACTGTGGACGAAAGCGAAGAAAACTGAAATTTATCACGGAACATATATATTTATTGAAACCTACAAAAATTTCGAATTCTAATCCGTCTATGCTGATCGAAGAAAACCATCAAATATTTCACTAAGATATAATCTTCATCTATAAATTTTGGGGATAAGGAATAAAAATTGATCAAGGAAAGGAGCAGAAGGGAATGAACAAAAGGAAAGGGTTTTGAAGATTCAGTTACAAATGATTCAATGTTCAAGAAAAATAGGACCAGAAGAAAAAATAACTAACCTAAATAAATTACCAAGATATTGGATTATTAGTAAGTCTTTTGAAAAGAAAAGCCATCCAAGAAAACAAATGAGTCAAATTAGGGTTTTGGAGAGAAGCAAATTAAAGCAAGAGGAGGAAAAGAGTAGTACTGAGGAGAGAAGAGATTGCTTAGGATACTTAAATAAAGAGTTGCCTTAACCTCCTCACTCGAGGCTTTCTTTCATTACACATGGACCAATGAAATTCTAGGTTTTAATAGTTAGTGTATAGAATTTCTACCACATTAGGTCATCCATTGGCGGAGCTAGGGGGGTTTTTCGCTGAAAAATTATATCATGCATGTCACGATCCGAAATTCCTACGTTCGGGAATGTGATGGCGCCTAACATTTCACTTGCTAGACAAGTCAATATTAGAACTTAATCATTTTTTGTAAACAAATCAAATTAAACGGAAGTCAATTACTGAAATAACGTGCGGAAAACCATAACAAGCAAATCATCAAAATACATCCCCGAATCTGGTGTCACAAGTGCACGGGCTACTAGAATAATACAAATAAAGATCAGAATAAAATTCAAGTTGTTTGAAAGATAATACACAGCTAAGGTAAGATAGAAGGGGACTTCAGAACTGCGGACGTTGTGCTGTTATACATCAAGTTTCCTGTAGCTGAATTCGAGCAAGTCTATGGTATGCCGCTGGGAGAAACTCAAAAATATGCACAAGAAATGCAGAGTGTAGTATGAGTACTACCGACCCCATGCACTCCATAAGTGTCGAGCCTAACCTCGACGAAGTAATAACGAGGCTATGACAAGACACATACATAAACAACTTGTACAAGTATATAACAATACGAAGCAACAATGAACACAATAATTAACAATTTACAAATTTGAGAGGGAACATGCGAAGGGGAATGATAAAAAATTTCAGCAGGAGAGGTGTCACGTAGCAACCAACTAATTCATCAACAATAAAATAAGTAGCTGATAATATGAAAACGACACAGCACTAATCTTCGTGCTTTAACTCTCATTCTTCCCATGAAATGATAAATAAATAATATGAGCGGCACGGCATCACCCTCCGTGCTTTAACTCTCCTTCTTGACACAGTATGATGAATAAATATTTTAAATGGCACGACATCACCATTCATGCTTTTACTCTCTTTCTCACTTTATAAATCAATAATTAATAATGTGAAAATGACGCGACATCATCCTTCGTGCTTTTACACTCTTCCTCACCATGACAACAATATAAATTCGGAAGAGTATTTTAATTGCGGGGATCTGTACTTATCAATCAATTCAGTACTAGAATATCGACCTCACCTTCCAAAATATTCAACAATAATTAAATTAACAATAATTTCATGAAAGATGATCAAATAAACAATAATAAACTTAAGCAGGAATATCTTAATTAGATAGGCAATTATTCACAATGAACAAATTAATTTCGCCCGCATGCTTTGACTCAACCACAACGTGTAAGTACTCGTCACCTCACATATACGTTGTAACCACACATTAAATCACATAGCAAATAGACAAACAAGTCCTACTCACTCAAGTCAAGGTTAACCACGACACTTACTTCGCATTGTGACTAACTCAAGATTCCAATAAACCGTTTCCTCGTGAATTGGTGTCCGAATGCCTAGAATCTAGTCACAAACAATTCAATATACTCAACACGAAATATAGAAATCAATTTTATATGAAAATACTAAATTTTCTAATTAAAATCAAAAATTCAATTCAAAAATAACAACGAGGCCCACGTCTCGAAATCCGACAAAAGTTATCAAATGTGAACGCCCATTCAACAACGAGTCCAAACATAAAATTTTACCAAATTCCGACATCAACTCGACCTTCAAATCCCCAAATGTTATTTTCAAATTCCTAGGTCCAAATCCTCGAATTTCACCTCAAAAACACGTAATCTAGGCGCAATACTCAGTGATAATTCAATATTATTGACTAACAAGGATCACAAGCGACTTAACTCAAGTTTTCTCTTGAATTCTCGCTCAAAAATTGCCTCAACCCGTGCTGGAAATGTCCAAAATGACAAAAATGTCGGAACCCCTCTATTTTATAATATGTCCAGAGGTTTCGCACATGCAGACACTTAATCTCTTCTGCGCAATTGCTTTTGTGAATATCAATCCGCTTCTGCGCCATTTTCACTTCTGCGAAGAAGTGTCCACTTCTGCGGTCCAGTGCCCCTTACCCCATGCCGCATCTGCGACCATTTTGTCGCTTCTGCTGCCGCACTTCTATGACGTTTCATACGCTTCTTCGGACCACCCGCTTCTGCGATGCCAGGCTCGCTTCTACGAGCTTGCACCTGCGGTAAAATATTTGTAGGTGCGATTACACCAGAAGGCCAAAATATAAGATTTTTCTTAATTCCAAATTTTGATCTGTTAACCATCGGGAATCCACCTGAGGCCCTGGGGACCTCTACCAAATATACCAACAAGTCCTAAACATCATACAGACCTACTCGGGGTCTCAAATCACATCAAACAACGTCAAAACTACAATTCGCACCTCGATTTGTACTTACTGACTTTATGGAATTTTAATTCTAAAACTCACAGAGGAACACGTCAAAACAGCCTGGAATGACCTAAGTTTTTGCATATAAGTCACAAACAATGTAGCGGAGCTATTCCAATTTTCAGAAACAAAATCTGAGCCCGATCTCAACAAAAGTCAATTTGTGGTCAAACTTTAAGCCTTTAAGCTTTTAGTTTTCGTCAAATGGCGATAATTCAAGCTAGGGACTTTCGAATTTGATTCCGGACATACTCTCAAGTCCCAGATCACGATACAGACCCACTGGAATCGTTAAAATACCGATCCGGGCCCATTTGCTAAAAATATTGACCGAAGTCAACTCAATTGAGTTTTAAAGAATTATTTCTCATTTTTATCAATTTTTCACATAAAAGATTTTCGGAAAAATATACAGACTGCACACACAAGTCGAGGAATGCTAAATGATGTTATTCAACGGCTCAGAACACAGAAATAAATAATAAATATAAAAATGACCTTTCGGGTCATCACAATGTGTAAGATCAAAATTTTTGTATGTGTATATATATTAGATGTTGTGTCACGACCCAATTTCCCATACAGGTCGTGATGGCGCCCAACAACAGGGTTAGGCAAGCCAACATGAATTCTACTAAGTGTTACCCTTCCCATGTGATTAATTAACCCAACTTTTACCAGTTTTAAACGTTTATTTACATGATATTAGCCGGTGACATGAAAATAAGACATCTAATACGTGAGTCAATGTGAACAACTAATTTTTGACCACACTCAAATGTTATACTATTTTAGTGTAAATATTCCTTTTAGGCCTAATATTAATGTTTTAAACTTTTATCTTACACTTAGTAGATTTTATTTAATTAAAATAAATAAATAATAAATAATAATACTCACATTCTTAAAGTGTGAATATATATATGGAGTATCTTTTAATTAGAATTTTAATAAGTAAACTATTTTTTTTTTTTGANAAAAAAGGAGGAAGAAAAGGAGAGTAAGAAAAAGAAAGGAAAAGAAAGAAGTAAGAAAAAGAAAGAAAAAAGTAAGAAAAGAAAGAGAGAGAGAGAGAGAGAGGCGGCAGAGAAGAAAGAAAAAAAACAAAAAAACAAAAAAAGTAAAAAAAAAAAAAGAAAAGAGAGAAAAGAACGGCTGGAAAGCAGAAAGGAAATTTTTTTTTTTCTGAAAGCAAAAGAAAAGAAAAGAAGAGAACGAGTTCTTGGATTTCGTTCGTGGTTTCGGGTTCGAGTTATGTTTGCTATCTTCATCCGTTTTCCTGTAAGTGCTGGTCTTTGTTTATATTATTGAAAGCTTCTGCGAAGGTTCATATTCTCTATATTTGTGATTTTTCAATCTTTTAATTTGTATGTATTTTGTGTGTTTAGTAATATTTAATGTATGTTTATCTTTAAAAAATTTATTCATTAATTGAGATGGAATTATTTAAGCGGTCGAAAAATGGAGTTTTGCTTCATTATATTTCGGCTATGTCAGTTAATACTTTATTACATTTTTTATTATTATGATGTTTCTTTTGGAATTGACTATTTGAATTTCTATGAATATTTTGTTAGTTTTTTTTTTCTTATAATATTTGTTAGCTTTGTGTAAGGCAATATGGAACTAAGTTTTAGAAAGTACGGTAATTTAGACATTAAAATTAAAGTGGGCCAGTTATTTTTGCTAACTTCATGGGTTGTATGATGATTTTTTTTATTAAAAAAAAAAATAATAATAAAAAGTTTGGACCAAAAGCAGAATTTTGTTAGGCCATTTTCTATTAAACCAATAAAGCAGGCCCATTTGTAGCATCACGTCTACTCACATATTTAATTTTTAATAAAAAGTAATTTTCCTTCTACCGTTAAAGTATTTTAATAATTTAATTATTGATAATTCTCTTTCTTGATTAAAATGCTAGACAATTTTAAACGCGTCTTCAAAAGTTAACCATGTGTTCTTGCACGAACCTTGGTTAATATCAATTAATAAAAATAGTCATATGTGCATTTCCGCTCCTTGACTCTCTAACTAACAAATCGTGTTTAGCTCATGTATTCATACTCGAACCTTGAATTGATATGCTTAAATAATAAAAGGATCATGTGCGCATTCCGCGTCTCGATGCCTTTAGATTTAAAAGTAATTATGTTATAATCATGTGTATATTCCGTACCTTGGTTTAATATTTAAAGTACCTTGTGTGCGTTCCGCATCTTGGTAAACGCAACTAATAAAAAATATAATAATTAATTAAGCGGTAATAAATAAGCCATGATCAATAAAATACAAGAATAACTGAAAATTGATTTAAGCCTTACATGAGTCAATAAAGCGACCGTGTTAGAACCGCGTGACTTGAGGGGTGCCTTACACCTTCCCCCTTGGTCAACAGAATTCCTTACTCAGCCTTCTGTTTTCATAGATCATAAATTAAGAGTCAAACCATCCTTTGTTAAGGGATTCAAGATAAATGGTGGCTTGGAACACCAAAATTCAATTCAATGTGGCGACTCTAAATAATAAATAATCCCTTTTCAAAACGTCACTTTGATTGAAAAAAAACTCTTCTAACTCAACATCGTAATAGTGATTTTGAGGGACATAAAAGAGGTGTGACAGTCAAAAGATAAGCATATGTATGAAAATGCAACCCAAAAGCCCAAAATGTACGCACGTGTGTGCCAAGAACTAGTGTCACGAGTATCGCGGGCAATTATCAGAATACACCAGAATACATAAATATATACAATCCCATAGTCTAAATGAAATAGACGAGGAAAATAACAAAAGTAAACTCCAAGGTGCTGCCAGGAATCGCCAGGAAAAGCAGCTCACCGTGAAGTATCACCAACCCCGGTCAGTATCTAGCACCGGACTGATGATCAGACGTGCCAACCTCCGGACCTGTACAGTCAAGTACAGAAGAAAAGAAAGTGCAGCATGAGTACATACATAAATATGTACCCAGTGAGTATCCCGCCTAATCTCGAAGAAGTAGTGACGAGAAGTCGACTCGATACTCACTAAGGTCCAACAGTAATAAAGTAAGCAAGATGTAAGGAAAACAGTAGGCATGTAAGACAAATAACCAAGTACATCAATATTAGACATCAACTAACAATCTAAAATCCACCAAATGTTGGTATCCGCCGTGGCGTACAACCCGATCCCATATTGTAGTCTCAACCTTGCCGTGGCGTACGACCCGATCCCATCCTGTAGTCTCAACCTCGCCGTGGCGTACGACCCGATCCCATCCTATAAATCTCAATCTCACTGTGGCGTACGGTCCGATCCCATCCTGTAGTCTCAACCTTGCCGTGGCGTACGACCCGATCCCATCCTGTAGTCTCGACCTCGCCGTGGCGTACGGCCCGATCCTATCCTATAAATCTCAATCTCGCCGTGGAGTACGGCCCGATCCCATAATATACTTTCTCATCACTCTACCGTGCCCGATCCCATAATATAATCAATCATCACTCTGCCGTGGCGTACGGCCCGATCCCACAATCTAGTAAATCATCACTCTGTCGTGGCGTACGACCCGATCCCATCCCGTGATTACTCTTATCACACTTAAATCAAGCCAAGAATCACGATGTTCAAAGACAACAATAAAGTATCACAACGTTCAAAGACAACAATACCAATCACACAAGAATACAAGTCATATTTAGGCTACACTAGGGGAAAACAATGAACATGATGTGTCCTAACTACCCGGACGAAGCAGTAATAGCCACTACGTACGGACTCTCGTCACTTGGTGCGTACGTAGCCCCCAAACAAGATCACCTAGAAATCAAGGTTACCTAGAGGGACAATTTCCCCCTCACGAGGTTAGAAAGGAGACTCACCTCGATAAAAGCACTCCTCGGACCAAGGACCGGATCAAAAGATGTGCCCGAACTCCAAAACTACTCCTGACGGCCCACAACTAGCCAAACATGATGTAATTGAATCAATTTAAGGTTCAAGAAGAAGAATTAGCAAGAATTTCTAAAATTTAACATTATTGACGATTCTTGAAATTTCGACCCCGGGCCCACGCATTCGGATTTCGAAAATTCTTGGAGGAATAGATTACCCGAAGCCTAAGGAGCGAAATTATATAATTTATTCAAGAATTTATGGCTAGTATGGGATAATTCACTAATTATCAAAGCCCTAGAAGTTTCTACCCAATTTTCCCATGATTTGGTATTTTAAGAATAAAAATAGTTGAATTCCATGAATAATTGACAACTTAGGGGAGAAATTGCTCACCTTGGATGATAATAGCGTTGGAAAGCCCTTCCCAAGCTCTAAGGTCTTTTAATGGAGTTTAGGAATTGAAAATGAGGAAGAAAACCCATGTTTTTGGGTCCTTAAGTAAGTCTGCCTTACAGGGATTTTTGTACCTACGACTTTGGGACCGCAGGTGCGGTCCCGCACCTGCGAGGAAAAATCCGCACCAGCAGAGTTGCACCTGCGAAGGAACTCCACACCAGCGGGCACAAGTCCGCACCAGTGGTCACACCAGCTGTTGTGCACCAGCAGTGATTTTTGCTGGTTTTTGGCCTCGTGCGGGGTCCGGGAGGCCCCTGGCCCACCCGAGCCCCCGTCAAAATATACCCACAAGTCCCAAATCATTATACGGACTTGCTCGAGCCTACGGATCACTCATAACATCGCTAAAACTCAAAATCACTCTTCAAAACCCCTTGAATCAAATTAAGAACTTAAGGAATTCCAAAATTCACCCCATCGCGCCGAACGGGCCTATACTACTCGGAATGACTTCAAATTTTACAAACAAGTCATAAATGACTATACATAATTATTCCCAGTCCCGGAATTCCGTTCGGACCTCGAAAACAGAAAAACTAGTCCCAAACCAAAATATGGACTTAAGGAACTTCTTGTCTCAATATTGGGCGCCGAAACGCCCCCGGGTCATCAGAAACCCAATCCGAACATACGCCTAAGTCCGAAATCATCAAATGAAGCTATTGGAACCGATGAAACTCGATTCCGAGGTCGCTTACCCAAAATGTTGACTGAAGTCAAACTTGGTCTTAAAGGCCAATCTTAAGGATCCAATTGTTCCTATTGCACTCAAAACACCCCCGAATCCCAGACCACCAGTCCCCACAAGTCGTAAATCATAAAATGCCACTATGGGAAGTTTTATTTAGGGGAACGGGGTCCGATAACGCAAAACGACCGGTCGGGTCGTTACATTCTCCACCTCTTAAATAAACGTTCATCCTCGAACGGGTCTAGAATCATACCTGAAGTGCCGAATAAGTGTGGATATCTGCTCCGCATGTCCTCCTCGGACTCCCAGGTCGCCTCCTCAACTGGTTGGTCCCTCCACTGGACCTTTACGGCAGCAACTCTCTTGGACCTCAACTGGCGGTCCTGTCTATCGACAATAGCAACTGGCTCCTCCTTGTAGCCCAACCTCTCATCCAACTGAATAGTGCTGAAATCGACCCCATGAGAGAAGTCGGCATGGTACCTCCGGAGCATGGATATGTGAAAAATTAGGTGAACTCCTGATAAGCTGGGAGGCAAGGACAGCTCATAAGCAACCTCCCCAACTCGCCTCAATACCTCGAATGGACCTATAAACCTTGGGCTCAGCTTGCCTTTCTTCCCAAACCTCATAATACCCATCATAGGTGAAACTTTCAACAGGAATCTATCTCCCTCCATGAATGATACATCACGCACCCTCTTATCCGCGTAACTCTTTTGTCTGGACTGTGCTGTACGGAGTCTCTCCTGAATCAACTTCACTCTCTCCAAGGAATCCCTCACCAGGTCGGTGCCATATAACTTAGCCTCTCCGAGCTCAAACCACCCGATAGGGGAACGACATCGCCGACCATACAACGCCTCAAATGGTGCCATCTCAATGCTGGACTGATAACTATTATTGTAAGCAAACTCGGCCAAAGGCAAGAACTGGTCCCACTGACCCCCGAAATCAATCACACATGCCTTGAGCATGTCCTCCAATATCTGAACTATGCGCTCTGACTGACCATCAGTCTGGGGATGAAATTCTGTGCTGAGGTCTATCTGGGTGCTCATCTCACTATGCAATGCTCTCCAGAAGTGCGAGGTGAACTGAGGGCCTCGATATGATATGATGGACACCGACACACCATACAACCGGACTATCTCCCGAATATAGATCTGTGCTAACCTCTCAGATGAATATGTTAGCCACTGGAATGAAATGCGCCGATTTGGTCAATCGATCCACAATGACCCAAACCGCGTCCACCTTCCGCGAAGTCTGAGGCAATCCCACCACGAAGTCCATAGCAATGCGCTCCCATTTCCATTCAGGAATAGGCATCTGCTTAAGTAGGCCTCCTGGCCTATGGTGCTCATACTTAACCTGCTGGCAATTGAGGCACCTAGTCACATACTCCACAATGTCCTTCTTCATTCGCCTCCACCAGAAATGCTGCTTCAAATCACGATACATCTTCGTAGCACCAGGGTGAATAGAACATCGATAACTGTGCGCCTCCTCTTGAATCCTATCCCTCAGGACATCAACATTAGGAACATAAGTGGCCCTGAAGTCTCAGAACACCATCCTCGCCAATAGTAACCTCCTTGGCCCTACCCTTAACCACTGTTTCCCGAAGATCTGCCAAGCACGGATCATAGAACTGTCAGGACTTGATCTCCCCCAATAACGAAGACTGAGCAATCACATGCTCCAATACTCGACGAGGCTCTGAAAGATCTAATCTCACCAAGCGATTGGCCAAGGACTGAATGTCCAAGGCTAGAGGCCTCTCCTCTGCTGCAATATAAGCCAAGCTACCCATACTCTCAACCTTCCGGCTCAACGCATCCGCCACCACATTAGCCTTGCCCGGGTGATAACGAATGGTAATATCATAATCCTTCAACAACTCAAGCCATCTGCGCTGCCTCAAATTAAGATCCTTCTGTCTAAATAAGTGCTGCAAGCTGCGGTGGTCAGTGTAGACCTCACACACACCCCATACAAATAGTGCTTCCAGATCTTAAGAGCATGAACAATCGCTGCCAACTCCAAATCGTGCACAGGGTAGTTCTTCTCATGAACCTTCAGCTGGCGTGAAGCATAAGCAATAACTCTCCCCTCCTGCATCAACGCGCACCCCAAGCCAACGTGTGAAGCGTCGCAATACACCGTGTACTTCCCAGAACCGGATGGCAATACTAGAACTGGCGCTGAGGTCAATGCTGTCTTGAGCTTCTGAAAGCTCGCCTCACACTCGTCAGACCATCGAAACGGGGAATTATTTTGAGTTAATCTGGTCAATGGAGCTGCAATAGAAGAGAAACCCTCCACAAATCGGCGATAATAACCTGCTAGGCCTAAAAAGCTCCTGATCTCAGTAGTTGAAGTAGGACGCGACCAACTCTGAACTGCCTCGATCTTCTGAGGATCAACCTTGATACGCTCTCCGGATACCACATGCCCCAAAAATTCCATGGAATTTAACCAAAACTCACATTTAGAGAATTTAGCATATAGCTTCTGCTCTCGCAAGGTCTGGAGCACGACTCTCAAATGCTACTCGTGCTCCCCTAGACTACGGGAGTAAATCAAAATGTCATCAATGAAGACAATGATGAAGGAATCAATATACATCCTGAACACCCTATTCATCAAGTCCATAAAGGTTGTTGGGGCGTTTGTCAAACCAAAGGACATCACCAAGAACTCGTAATGGCCATACCTCGTACAGAAAGCAGTCTTCGGAATATCTGAAGCCCGAATCTTCAACTGATGATACCCAGATCTCAAGTCAATCTTATAAAACACACAAGCACCCTGCAACTGGTCAAACAAATCATCGATGCGAGGCAAGGGATACTTTTTCTTAATGGTAACCTTGTTCAACTGGCGGTAATCAATACATATCCGCATAGACCCATCCTTCTTCTTCACAAATAGAATTGGAGCACCCCACGGCGACACACTCGATCTGGTGAACCCCTTAGCTAACAACTCCTCAAGTTGCTCCTTCAACTCCTTCAACTCTTTCGGAGCCATATGATACAGAGGGATAGATATAGGCTTAGTATCTGGGGCTAAATCAATACAGAAATCAATATCACGAGCCGGAGACATGCCCGGAAGATCCGCAGGAAATACATCAGCATACTCTCGAACAACTGGCACAAAATCAATCATCAGAGACTCGACGATGGTATCCCGCACATAAGCCAAATAGGCTAGACAACCCTTCTCGACCATATGTCGAGCCTTCAAGAACGAAATAACCCGGTTGGATGTGCTAACTGAAGAACCCCTCCATTCCAGCCTAGAAGACTCAGGCATGGCCAAAGTAACTGTCTTGGCATGGAAATCGAGCACGGCATGATAAGGAGATAGCCAATCCATACCCAGGATAACCTCAAAATCAACCATGTCGAGCAATAAAAGGTCGGCTCTGGTCTCAAACCCATAGAAGGTGATCACACAAGACCGATACACCCGGTCTACCACCACAGAGTCGCCCACAGGAGTGGACACATATATAGAAGATCCCAAAGACTCTCGAGAGACATCCAGAAAAGGAGAAAATAAGGCTGAAACATATGAATAAGTGGATCTCGGATCAAATAATATTGAAGCCTCTCTACCACATATTGAGATAATACCTGTGATCACGGCGTCTAAGGCTACTGCATCTAATCTAGCCAGAAAGGCGTAAAACCTGGCCGGAGCACCTGAAGGCTGAGCTCCCCCAGAACGAGCTGGAGCTGACTGACCCCCTCTGGACTGGCCTCCCCCTCTTGGATGGCCCCTGCCAACCTGACCCCCACCTCTAGGCGGTTGAACTGCTGGTGCTGAAATCGCGGGCTGGTGACTCTGCTGCACGGCCTTGCCCCGGTACCTGGGACAAAACCTCCATGTGTGGCCCAGGTCCCCACACTCGAAGAAACCCCCTGGCACTACTACTCGCTGCCTTGAAGATGAATCCTGGATGGACGGAGGACGACGAGAGCCCTCAGGAATAGCACTGAAATAAGGATCGAAAGACCCATGATAACTGGGATAACCACTGGGAGAACCCTGAATAGTTGGGGGCCGATAGGAGCGCTCTGACATGGCACTGAACTGGGGCCTAACTGGGACACCTCGGGGAGGTGGTGGAGGTGCCACATACAGAGGCCTGCTGGGCTGACTGCCTCCAAACTGACCCCTGCCCCTAGCTGGAGAACCTATAAAATCACCTGCAAATCTGGCCCTCTTGTCCTGCTGACCCTGCTCCCTGCTCCTCATCCAGTATCCCTCAATCCGTCAAGCTATCTCGACCACAAGCTGGTACCGGGTACCCATCTCCACCTCTCGAGCCATGGTGGACCTAATATCTGGATGCAACCCTGCTACAAACCTTCGAACTCTCTCAGTATCGGTGGGTAATATCATAAGAGAATGGCGTGACAGCTCTGAAAATCTGGCCTCATAATCCGTCACAGACATCTGCCCCTGCTCCAACCACTCAAACTGACCCCTCAGCCCTTCCCTCTCAAAGGGTGGAATATATCTGTCTAAGAATATCTGTGTGAACTGCTCCCAAGTGATAGTAGGAGAATCAGATGGCTTTCTGAGAATATAAGACTGCCACCACCTGCGAGCTCTGCCCTCTAACTGGAATGCAGTGAAATCCACCCCATGGGACGCTAGGATCCCCATGTTGTGCAGTCTATCCCTACACCTATCAATGAAGTCCTGGGCATCCTCCCCTCGCTCACCCCCGAAGACTGGAGGGAGTAAGCGGGTCCATCTGTCTAACATCTTATGCTGGTCACCACTCACAACTGGTCTGGGCTCTGGTGCTGCTGCTGCAGGCTGTGCATCATCCACGGGCAGTGTACCCGGGGTGGGATGTAATGTTGCTATCGGACCTGCAGCCTGGGCAGTAGGGGTCTGGGCTCCCCCTCCCGCATGTGAAGTGACAGGGTCTGCTGGAAATAAACCAGCCTAGGACATGGTGTCCATGAACCTCATCATACGGCCCATGGCTGCCTGAAAGCCCGGCGCCGTCATAAAGTCTACGGGTGCCGGATATGCTAGGGGTACCTGATCCTACTCCTCTAATATAGGGTCCTCTGGTGGCGGGACCGGTATAGATCTGGGACACCCTCGTCCCCTACCACGGGCAGGTGCTCTACCCCTGCGCCTACCACGGCCTCGAGCAGCGAGGGCGGCACCCTCTCCCGGATCAGGCACATGAGATAAACGCATCCTCACCATCTGTAAGGGAATAGAATCATGAATTTAGTAAATCATAGACTGCACGATAGAGTAAGAACAAGTAGAGGTTTCCTAACACCCTGTAGCCTCCTGAAGATAAGTATAGACGTCTCCGTACCGATCCGCAAGACTCTACTGGATTTTCCCGGGACTCATGAGACTTACATGAACCTAGATTTCGCTGATACCACGTTGTCACGACCCAATTTCCCACACGGGTCGTGATGGCGCCCAACAACAGGGTTAGGCAAGCCAACATGAATTCTACTATGTGTTACCCTTCCCATATGATTAATTAACCCAACTTTTACCAGTTTTAAACGTTTATTTACATGATATTAGCCGGTGACATGAAAATAAGAAATCTAATACGTGAGTCAAAATATAAGCATATGTATGAAAATGCAACCCAAAAGCCCAAAATGTACGCACGTGTGTGCCAGGAACTAGTGTCACGAGTGTCGCGGGCAACTATCAGAATGCACCAGAATATATAAATATATACAATCACATAGTCTGAATGAAGTAGATGAGGAAAATAACAAAAGGAAACTCCAAGGTGCTTCCAGGAATCGCTAGGAAAAGCAGCTCACCATGAAGTATCACCAACCCCGGTCAGTATCTAGCACCGGATTGATGATCAGACGTACCAACCTCCGAACATGTACAATCAAGTACAGAAGAAAAGAAAGTGCAGCATGAGTACATACATAAATATGTACCCAGTGAGTATCCCGCCTAATCTCGAAGAAGTAGTGACGAGAAGTCGGCTAGATACTCACTAAGGTCCAACAGTAATAAAGTAAGCAAGATGTAAGGAAAACAGTAGGCATGTAAGACAAATAACCAAGTACATCAATATTACACATCAACTAACAATCCAAAATCCACCAAATGTTGGTATCCGCTGTGGCGTACGGCCCGATCCCATCCTGTAGTCTCAACCTTGTCGTGGAGTACGGCCCGATTCCATCTTGTAGTCTCAACCTCGTCGTGGCGTACGGCCCGATCCCATCCTATAAATCTCAATCTCGCCGTGGAATACGACCCGATCCCATAATATACTTTCTCATCACTCTGCCGTGCCCGATCCCACAATATAATCAATCATCACTCTTCCATGGCATACGGCCCGATCCCACAATATAGTAAATCAACACTCTGCCGTGGCGTACGGCCCGATCCCACAATATAGTAAATCATCACTCTGTCGTGGCGTACGGCCCGATCCCATCCCGTGATTACTCTTATCACACTTAAATCAAGCCAAGAATCACGATGCTCAAAGACAACAATAAAGTATCACAATGTTCAAAGACAACAATACCAATCACACAAGAATACAAGTCATAGTTAGGCTACAACAGGGAAAAACAATGAACATGTTGTGTCCTAACTACCCGGACGAAGCAGTAATAGCCACTACGTACGAACTCTCGTCACTTGGTGCGTACGTAGCCCCCAAACAAGATCACCTAGCAATCAAGGTTACCTAGAGGGACAATTTTCCCCTCACGAGGTTAGAAAGGAGACTCACCTCGATAAAAGTACTCCTCGGACCAAGGACCGGATAAAAAGATGCACCCGAACTCCGAAACTACTCCTGACGGCCCACAACTAGCCAAACATGATGTAATTGAATCAATTTAAGGTTCAAGAAGAAGAATTAGCAAGAATTTCTAAAATTTAACATTCTTGACGATTCTTGAAATTTTGACCCCAGGCCCAAGCGTTCGGATTTCGAAAATTCTTAGAGGAATAGATTACCCGAAGCCTAAGGAGCGAAATTATATAATTTATTCAAGAATTTATGGCTAGTATGGGATAATTCACTAATTATCAAAGCCCTAGAAGTTTCTACCCAATTTTCCCATGATTTGGTATTTAAGAATAAAAATAGTTGAATTCCATGTATAATTGACAACTTATGGGAGAAATTGCTCACCTTGGATGATAATAGCGTTGGACAGCCCTTCCCAAGATCTAAGGTCTTTTAATGGAGTTTAGGAATTGAAAACGAGGAATAAAACCCGTGTTTTTGGGTCCTTAAATAAGTCTGCCTCATAGGGATTTTCGCACCTGCGAGGAAAAATTTGCACCAGCGGAGTCGCACCTGCGAAGGAACTCCGCACCAGCGGACTCGCACCAGCGGGCACAAGTCCGCACCAGCGGGCACAAGTCCGCACCAGCAGTCACACCAGCTGCTGTGCACCAGCAATGATTTTTGCTGGTTTTTGGCCTCGTGCGGGGTCCGGGAAGCACTTGGGCCCATCCGAGCCCCCGTCAAAATATACCCACAAGTTCCAAATCATTATACGGGATTGCTCGAGCCTACGGATCACTCATAACATCTCTAAAAATCAAAATCACTCTCCAAAACCCCTTGAATAAAATTAAGAACTTAAGGAATTCCAGAATTCACCCCATCGCGCCGAACGGACCTATACTACTCGGAATGACCTCAAATTTTACAGACAAGTCATAAATGACTATACGGAACTATTCCCGGTCCCAGAATTCCGTTCGAACCTCGAAAACACAAAAACGCATCCCAAACCAAAATATGAACTTAAGGAACTTCTTGTTTCAATATTGGGCGTCGAAACGCCCCCGGGGTCATCAGAAACCTAATCTGAACATACGCCTAAGTCCGAAATCATCACACGAAACTACTGGCACCGACGAAACTCGATTCCGGGGTCGCTTACCCAAAATGTTGATCGATGTCAAACTTGGCTTTAAAGGCCAACCTTAAGGAACTAATTATTCCTATTTCACTCAAAACACCCCCGAATCCCGGACCACTATTCCCCGCAAGTCGTAAATCATAAAATGCCGCTATGGGAAGTTTCATTTAGGGAAACGGGGTCCGAAAATGCAAAACAACCGGTCGGGTTGTTACATGTTGAATCCCCTTTTCTTTGCATATTTATCTTTTTTCTTTTTTTTTTTTCTTTTTTTTTTCTGAAACTCCTTGATGAAAATTCTTCCTATACCACTAAAATCACCTTCTTTTCTATAGTAAAGCCCCAGAGATTTTCTCCTTAGAATAATTCTGTTCTTGTACAAGCTTTAAGTTAGACACAAGGATGTTCAAATACTAAAAAGGGTGTATGACAACTATGTTTTATGTTTAGGAAGTGGTATGGACGTTTATAAGAGGGGAAAAAGTAGTTTGGAAAAAAAGAGAATTGTCCAAGGTAAGAATACAATTATAGTCGCAAGAGACCTAGTTTCAATCTAGCATATATCCAAATATATAATGAATTATGAGGAGAATTACCTATCTAATTAAATTCCTTGAAGTCTAGTTTCTAACAGTATAAACCGTTTGTCGTTTCGATATTCCTATAAAATGCATTTTACTGAAGACTATCTTATAAAAAAAATGGGCCGCATTTTGGGCACCCAGGGAGGCTCCAGGCGCGAATCGAAACGCCAAAATCTGAAGTAAAATTTTTTGGGCGTTATGGGTGGCGCTGGGTGTGGATCGGGATGCCGAAGACATGAAATTAAAATAAAGAGACGGGGGAGAGAGAAAATAGCCGCATTCTTTAAAGATTAGACCTCCCCTCTCATCCTCAAGTCATCCAAAGGTTCTCAAACTACCTAAGGTGAGTTTTCAATGCGATTAACGTTAAAATACTACTTCCAAACATCAATTCTAATAATTTTCCATCTCAAAATCGTTGGATTCTCAACAAAAACTCAAGAACAAAGTCCCTCCACTAACCTAGAGTATCATGATTCAAGGTAAGTTTTGTAACCGCTTTCAGCCACAATTGTTAGAGAGGTTTATGGTTGATATTTGTTCCTAAAAACTACCACAAGAACTTAGATTAACGATGAACCCTAGAAGAAGAGAAGAGTCAAGCCTAGGGTTTCTATATTTTGGAAATCTTGGAACTTCTAGAATTAATTTTTAAATTAACTATGTATAGATTTTTTTGGTGAGTTGAACCCATTGGATTGGAGAAAACGAAGGTATTCAAAAGCAAAGACTCAAGGTGAGTAGAGACAATGCTTTTACTAAAGTTGTCTTCTCACAAAGATCATGCCATAAGTTATTGTTAGACTGTATAGGATGTTAATATTGGCTCTGAATGGAACGAGTGGACTCACATTATCCATTAGAATTGTAGAAAAAATCTTAGATGATTATCATGGTTAATAACTCAAGAATAGTCTGTTATTCCATAAATCATGTCTCATGCACTCATGACTTGCATATATTTCTTTTATGTATAGACTATGAAAATTTCTCTTACATGATATTATGAAACTGTTTTGATGAGAACTGTGAAGATATATCATTGTTTTAAATTTTATGATGCAAGAATTACTCAGAAGAATATTTTGGGAGTTTCCTTAGATCTGTGAGAAAGGTTCATAGCCTTTAGTGGTTCATGTTACCCCGAAACTACTCGTGCTAGAGTAGGAGATTAGTGTACCGTTGGTTCGGGCACTATGATAGAAGTGCCCTGGTAAGACACAAGAACGCGAGCATGCTAGAACCTTGAATTATGAGGCACCACAGGAATGAGGTCTAGGCGATCGGGCTGGGATCGTCCACCATACCGATCATATAGTGATATTTTCAGAATCAGAATCAGAAAGAGTGTCAGAATCAATGGAACTCCCCAGCAAAAAAAAGAAGAAGAAAAGAACTGAAAAGAAAATGCATTAGAAAATTTACAAGGATTGTTTCGAGAAATTTTATATATTTATCTTGAATTTTTTTTTATTTTTCCCAGAAGGGAAAGAGAGTTTTTATGAATGACATCAAGAAGAATTTTATCCTAGATCTATGAGTTGTTTGTATCAACTTTTCATCATAAGCTTTTAGGATTTCCTTTTATCATGCTTCCATACTTCTTTTAGAGTCTCATTCCATCTTTAGTGGAAGGATGGCTTTACTTACTGAGTACCGCTGTGGTGTACTGATGTTCCAAATTTTCTTTTTGGAACCTACATTGGCATACAAGATTTATAGACGAGCAGGCTACGAGTTAAGACATTCTCGCATCCTAGCAGACTCTTGGTGAGCTCTGATACCGGCCATGGAGTTTGTGGCTTGATGTCAGTTCTTAGTTTCTGTTTTCATATATTTTTATTTGAGGATTAGCCAGTAATTCATGTCCCGAGCAATCCGCCCAGATTCTATAGAGGCTTCATAGATATTACAGAGTCAGATATATTTTATTTGATTTTGTCAGATACCAAATGTTAAGGTTTTGATTATGCATAATGCTTTAAGACTATATTTTTCAGACTTAAAGAAAGATGTTTTGTCTTAGTTGATGCTGACCCACCTAGTAGAATAAAAAGAACAGGTAAGAAAGTTCACTCGATCAAGTTAAGACACCAAGTTCCAGTTACGACTTGATCAAAAATCGAGTCGTGACATCTATACCATCAAGTCACTTAAAAGGTAATTATATATAACTAAGTTAAATTAGCAACTTAAAATAGAAGATGACTAACCTTCTACTACATTAGGTTCAACTACAAGAGTAAATTTTCATTATATTGTTAGTGGATATGAGTTGAATCAAAAGTCTAAGTATACACACTTCAATTTTCATTTTATCAGTCTAAGAGTAATTGGGATAAGAGGGGGTGATATTTATCGGTACATCCCACTAACTCACCATAGAAAGAAAAAAGTGTTATAGCATCAATGATTTGACTTATAAGTAGAAAATCACAATCGATTTTTCGGATTCAAACTAGTTATGATAAAGAATTGGACTATATATACAAACAAGGCCAAAGAAATGTACACACAAGCAGTAGGGGAGCCACCTTAGGCTAAATGTTGTCAATTGACACTTATTTGCCTCAAAATATACACTGCGTAGTCGGGTCAAAATATATATATATATATATATATATATATTATACATGTTAAAGTACCTAAACTTCTTTGTGTGTTTATTTTTTTATATTTTGATGCCCTTAGTGAAATTTCTGATGCACACAACGCAACATTCTTGATTTGATGTCATTACCAGAAGCAGACAAATTAACCATAGACTTTGTTTTTGTGTTAATCTTATTAGCTTTATTACTATGATCAAATTATCATGATTGTTCTTGTTTTAGCCGTATTAACTTCATAGCTTTATAGGTTGTTTCACATTACAAGTATTAAGAGTTCAATTTTGCATAAAATATATAGTACAATACTACAGCTCAATAAATGAAACAGAAAATTCAGAAGAACGTCACTCTTTTGTAACAATGATTTTTCTTGTATATTAGTCGAAGAAAATGGCACCAGCTCAGAAAATAGAGAACGTGAAAAAGGGTGACAAATAATGATTCTTTTATGTGAGTATATATTTAACCAAATATAAGATTTCAAAATGCGTACAACTAAACAAGCTGGTGTAATTATTTTCAAATTTTAATTTATCTTTGCTCGTGATCAGTATGTTTAATACGAGGATTAATGTTAATAATATTTGTTATATATGTTGGTCAAATATTATACTCAAGATCAGCTAGTGGTATATGAGTCAGTAAATTAAATTTTTATACAAATTAAATACCAGCCGGATTGATAGTGTTTACTTTAAATTAAGCCTTTACCTCAAATGGTTCCTGAAAATTCTTTTGTTATACCACTGGGCAAGAATGCAGTCCTAAAGGTACAAATGTAAGCAACAGAATTGAAAGGAATTATGTGCATGCATCATCCTATACAATACTTTTTTGGGGTTTCACATTCGCCGTGTGATATTTGTATTGGAGCCCGTCTAAATTCGGATTCGTGCCGGAAAATTTTATATTGTGCTTCTAACAAATGAGACATCATACCCAGGACTCGAATTCAAAATCTTTAATTAAAGAATACTTATTACTCCACCACAATCTTTATTATAAGATCATTCTATACAATTCTATGATATGATGTGGCTACCCCTTTACTTTCTTTATTATAAGATCATTCTATACAATTCTATGATGTGATGTGGCTACCCCTTTACTTTAATCTATTTTTTGTTTGGTATGAGCAAATCATGATTTCTGATGTGGGCATTTGAATTGAACCTTGACAAGAATTGAACAAAATGATGTCACTGTACCATACTACGGCGTTCTTGGGAAATAATGACGTGATCAGCTGTTTAATAATTAAGAGTACCAGAAATTGAGTTCAGACCATGTTAATTTATGACATTAAATAATTAAATGAGTTTAAAATGTATACTAACTAATCATAATATATTAATCAATTGTTGTTATGTCATTTAGGTTTTATGTGAAAACATAAGGTGTTTGAGGTCATCTCCAATCCTTACCTTCATTTTTTCTTCCAAAATACAGTAAAGTTACTCAATCATTACTCTATTTTTTACTCTGAAAACACAATATTCCATTTTATATTTTTTTTCTCTTTAATATTATATTATTATTTTTATATATTCTTATTTCTATTAAAGAAATCTATCTTCTTCTTTTTTACATATTCATCACATATAACTTAATATAAAATTATTTTATACCATACAATTTTTAAATAATATAATTTGTAAGCAAATATATAGATTATATATATTAAAGGATAATTCAAATAAAAGTGATTGAGATACAAGATAATTCAATACATATTACATTATGGTAAAATTCATATTAAATATTACATAAATATTCAACTTCCACATCTACTATGCTCCCATAAATGATCTATTAATGCATTATGAAATGCAAAATAAGCATCTTTGTCCTTAACTTTTTTGTGTCGAGCTAAAATTGTTCAAATCGATTATTTTCATCTACTACATACCTCCTTAATAAGTTATTGTATTATTTACTGCAGTTTCAATTTTTATGCATTTTGATTTAGTGTATTTTCAATTTTCATGTATTTATAATTTTAATGTTTTTTCATTTAATGTATCTTCAATTTTTACTTTCAATTTTAGCAGCATTTAATATTTTATATTATCACCTTTCAATTTTAACAACATCTAATATTTTATAGTTGCACCATTGGTTTTTTTAGATGATTATATATTTTGTGTACAATTATAACTTATAATAAAAATAACATACAATTTTACATAAAAATAATAAATGTACAAAAATTAATTTATCAAAATTATACGCTAATGTTAAGATGTAAAATTAATATTATAAAGATATTATATAAACATAATTAAGTATAACGAGATAAATTAAAAAAAATAAATAATAAAAATAATAATAAAATAAGCATAAATAGTAATGTGGAGGATGAATAGTATCAAACACTATTCATCCCCCATTTTAAAGGCAAAAATGGAAAAGTATTGAAGCTCTATTATGACAAAATATACCCCTATTATGGAGAAATAGGGGAGGTTAATTTGGAGTTGCTCTGAGTAAATTTTTATCCCTACGCACTGATTTGACATTAATGAAAAATGTATGCGGACTTAAATTAATATTTAGTTCTCTAGATGAAATTAATGATTCCTTTTAATATTTAGTTCTCTAGATGAAATTAATGATTCCTTTTCCATATGTTGAAGAGGCAAAAATTTAACACCACTCAGTTTCTGTATACTGTTTAGGTTATAGGTCGGATTTATCTTTTTATTTTATTTTTGGTTTCTCATTAGATGATTGATACTTGTACTAGAGTCTCGATTAATTTAAATTCATATTACACAAGACTCATTTAAAAAAAAAGAATTTCTAATAGGATATTTTTCATTCGTTGAACTCAAGACTTTTAATTAAGATCGGACTTTATCATTCATACGGCAAGAGACTCAAAACACAGATTCTTTTTTTTCACTTTCTTTAAGTTTGATAATAGCATATAACTCCGCCAAGTTTATTTTTTTAAACGAAAAATTGAGGAATAATTAGTCCGATATATGGGTAGATTCAAGGCCTAGGTTGCCCTAATCATGGCAGACAACCTAGTACCCTTTGGGTATTTCTGTCTTGTTTAAATCTTCTCTCAGAAGAACTATGCAAAATTTTAAAAGGCATAAAGAAGTTCATTATTTAAAATTGTTGGACAATTTAATATGTTTATGCTAGAGTAAAGGTTTTAAATTTACTATGGTATGGGTCAAATTAGATTGAGGATTAAGTCACACAGAGAAGGTTGTTATGAATGATTTGCAAACCATCATGAGTAGTTTGGTCGAGATCAACTAGTGAGCAAATGGATCGAGCTGCCTAGCGATTAATCACGGCCGAGGTCGAGCATCGTAGGTAGAAGTAACGGCTAGTTTTGTATTGGGATATTCAGTGGGAATATTCTGTTGATTATTCTATCTGATTGTACTTTAGGGTTCTTTGGGAATATCTCATATAAATAAAAGGAAAGATGAGGGAAAATGCATGTAATATTCTATAAGATAAGAACACTTTCGAAAAGTAAGCTCTCTAGATAAATACAAAGAACATATTTCTGAAGAGATTCAACCTTTTTGGATTATCTATTGTCATTTTCACCAGATCCGAGAGAATGCCCAATATTCTCTTATATTTTTGTCATTCATCATTGTCGGGGGAAGGAATCATTCACCTCATTCAATATGGGTGAATCTTCCTCCTTATTACATTTTTTGCCATTTATTTTTATATAATACTTGATACTTATTGCATATTATTACATTTGACATATTTATTCTAGCACATTAATTTTGTTTCATCACTTCTCACACCTTTCGTGTTGTCAATCCAAGATCTGAAGTTATTAGCTCTAACTAGGATTAACTCTCTTTAATAACTGACTAATTAGTTTAACCTAAGATTATCATATTTTGGCCAAACAATTTGGCGTCGTCTGTGGGGAATTCTAGTCAAAGTCTTAGTTTCTTTCAGATCTAAAAAAAATAATACAAAACCTTGTCTTTTCTCGCGTGCATAGTTTAACATGGCAGGTAATGGAGAGGAAAGAATGAAGACAATAGCCTGTCTTACTACCAACCTCCTAAACTCCATCAACAAAGTCACTAGAACAGATGCTGAGGACGTGATGCCAAACGCCTCCCTAGGCAGAGTGGTTCATCCCTCACTAACGGCAACATCATAACCTTACACGATAAAAGGGGCCTCTACATCCACAACGGAAGAGGCACCACCAGCAGTGAAAAAGCTGCTCGAGGTGTGGTTGACAAACACGCTGACCAACATCCTCGACAAACCCACCAAAGGGCAAACAGAGAAGATGCGAGAGTTTGTGTCGCACCAGTGACAGATGAGCAACACGACCCTCCTCCTATAACAGGCATTACTCACAACGTTAGTGATGTAGGTAACGACACCCTCCCAACCATTTTGAGGAAGATGGAGGAGATGGAGAACAAGAACAAAATGTTCTGTGACCAAATGAAATAGCATCAAGAAAGGGTAGACAAAATACCAAGTGCCCTAAAACTCATAACCAAAGGGACGCCGACCAGTTCGTTGAGCAACCGTACATTGACGAAGCTGCACCACATGCCATACCTAAAACCTTCAAAATTCTACCTTACTCGAAAATATATGAAGGTATGACGGATCCTGAGGATCATATGACCCACTATGTCACCGCAGTAAAAGGCAATGACCTCGCCAAAGAACAACTGTCTTCCATATTGCTGAAGAAGTTTGGTGAAACCCTCACCTTGGGAGCCCTAACTTGGTACTCGCACCTACCGGCACGCTCCATAGAGACGTTCGAGGAAATGGCCGACAAGTTTGCCACTGCCCATGCCGGGGCTAAGAAAGCAGAGGCGAGGGTGAATGGCATATTTACCATTAAAAAGTCGCCTGGTGAAGGACTAAGAGATTTCCTCGCCCGATTCAACCGTGTGAGGATGACCTTACCAAATGTATTAAAAGGAATGGCAGTAGTAGCTTTCCAGAACGGGTTAAATAGGAGAGGTTCGAGGGAGACCACAAAATTGTAGAGCCAACTCATGAAATATCCCCGAACACTTGGGACGAGATACATAACGCCTACTGTGCCGAAGTACGAACTGACGAAGACGACCTCAATGGTCCAATTCAACAGTTAACCTCAGTCCAAATGGAATCCTGGAAAGACCGGAGAAATGGCAACAGAAGAGACCATGCAGGCTCGCGCCCCAACCGTGAAAGGCATCAACCATATGTCAGAGCCGTCGTCATACCGCCTCCCCATCACGGCAACGGCCCATCTAGGCCGCAAACAAGGACTCACCGAAACGAAAGAGGTATGACACCACTATTATCAGCTCACAATTTCTGTGTTTCTCCCTCAGAAATAATCTACGCCCTGGAGAAGCTCAACCCAAAAATGAAATGGCCGCAGAAGATGAGGTCCAACCCAAACACTAGAAAGTCAAATACCCTCTGTGAATTCCACCAGGAAAGGGGCCACAAAACCGAGGACTGCATCATTCTAAGGCAAGAGGTCATGGACATGCGTCACCAAGGACATCTGAAGAACTTTTGAGCTACCGAGAAAGGGCAAACTTTTCTCGAGAACGCGAACAGCATCAAGGTGCACCAAAACCGCTCTCCCCAGATCGAACCATCCAAATGATCATCAGAGGAGGTGACGACATGTCAATCAACAATGTAAAATTCACAACCACCCAAAAGCCGAAACGATCAATCACTCATGCGGTATGACGAACTCGAAGAGAGTATCATATTCTATGAGTCGGATACCCACGGTTTGGTCTTTCCTCACTATGAAGCCCTTGTTATTACTTTACGCATCTTCGATACTGATGTAAAATGTATTATGGTCGATGATGGGAGCCGCATGTGCATTATCCATCCTCGAGTTCTCGCACAAATGAAGCTCGAGGATAATTCCACGCTGCATCACACTAATGAGTTTTAACAATGTAGTTGAGCGAACGTCTGGAGAAATCACGTACCCGTCTTGGCCGACGGTGTCACTTTGAAGGCTATGTTCGACATCATGGATTAAGATACGGCGTGCAACGCCATCATAGTTCGGCCTTGGATACACGCCATGAAAGCCATCCTCTCCAGCTTATATCAAGTCATCAAATTTCCCACCCCGGGGGGAGTATTCAGCATCCGAGGAGAGCAACGCACTGCCCGAGAATGCTACCGCATCGCCCAAGACTACATCATACACCCAACAATCGAAGGGTAAAGTCGAGGAGGCATAGTAATTAATAGGGTCGAGGTTGGGTGGTGACGAAGGGAAAGTTGTCATCAGGGACCCCGAAATCATAGAGGCCACAGGATCAAACGTAGAGGATCTCGACCCCGTTCAACTCGACAAAGATGACCACAAAAAAAGGCCTATATTGGCCACAAGCTTCAAGAACCAGGTAAATTTCACCAATTTTTAGTTGACAATGCAGACTTGTTTTCTTTTTCCCATGCAGATATGTCGGGCATCCCGAAAGAGATAGCGACACACAAATTGAACGTCGACCTATTTTGCCTCCAGTACGGCAGGTTCGGTGGAAATTCAATTCTGCAATAAATGACATTATCCGCAAGGAGATCAAAAAATTGCTGGAAAATAGCTCTATCAGAGAATCAAAATACCCCCAATGGGTCGCCAACGTGGTCATGGTAATAAAGAAAAATGGGAAATGGCGGATGTCCGTGGACTTCATGGATCTGAACAAAGAATGCCCGAAAGAGTCATTCCCACTGCCCCATATTGACCAGCTCATTGACGCAACGACCGAGCACGAGCTACTAAGCTTCTTAGACTCTTACTCAGGCTACAACCAGATTGTCAAGATCAAAATCTAAATCCTGTCGTAATGGCGCCTATCGTGATACTATGCAAGACTACCTTCCCAAAAATACTACCAATTTAAATATGAGAGTTAAATAAGACTTTTCAATATTAGAAATTCCATAAAATCAAAGCTAAGTTCGAATTTGAAGCAGAGTGCAAAGAAACGAGCCCCAAACATCGAGGTGTCGCCAAGTCATGAGCGTCTAAGTATTTAAAACTATTGCAGCAACTGTCTAAATGTCAATACGACAGAAAGAGACGTAGAAGGAGTAACAAGGTCCTGCAGACGCTGGCAGCTACTTTGCAATCCCCAATACTCAACCGACTTGGACTCAACAATCGTCGTGCTTAGACACACCTAGATCTGCACATGTAGTGTAAGGTATAGTATGAGTACAACCGACTCAGCAAGTAACAACGATAAATAAGGAAATGAGCAGTAGTGACGAGCTAAGAAGAAAAATTCAATTGATAATTTTCACAGTTAAGGATAAACATGAGTAAAAGATCAGTTTCATAAATTACCAACCACAACAGGGCACATAACAACTAATATGCAACAATAATGAAATAGATGAAACCTCACCAGGCACTGTCACTCAATCCCTCAGCCCTCAATGCACACGTTCAATAGGTACCTACGCTCATTGGGGATGTTCAGACTCCGGAGGGGATCCTACAGCCCAAGCTCTAATCTGCACGGACCACTCATGTGCTGCACGAACAACTCATGTGCTGTAATATCATACCTGGATCCGCACGGACAACTCATGTGCTACGGTATCAATATATGGATCCGCACGGACAACTCACGTGATATATTACAATATCTCACAACAAGCCCTCGACCACAATCAGTCATGTACCTTTCTAGCCTCACAACTCTCAATAAATAAAGGAAAACAGCCTAATTCAAAGTATTACAGTGTATCAGCAAGAAGATAAATAGATTGAGGTAAACATGGACAAGAATCACTATGACTGAGTATAACTACTGTGAGCAGGGGTAAATCCTAAGTGTGATCTCTAACTTGAAAGCAGTCAAGTTCTAGCAGACAAGAAAGCACATAAACACAGATAAAGGCTATTAGACTTCACTGCCTCACAGGACGGACCAAGTCTCAATCCCTCACGGCGTACACCCACATGCCCATCACCTAGAATGGGTGTCACCTCCAAACAGTCACATGATACCAAATCTCCGGGTCTAATACCCTTAAAACCATATTTAAAACTGTTACTTACCTTAACAACGTAGAAATCCTACTCTGGGATGCTTTTGCACCCGACTCGGCCTCCAAAAGCTTCGAATCTATTCACAACCAGTACAATACCATCAAAATATGCTAAGAAAATGAATTCCACAAGAATTAGGCCAAATACTCGAAATGGGCTAAAACCCGGCCCCCAGACCCATGTCTCGAAACCCGACAAAATTTACAAAACTATAAAGCTTGTTCACTCACGAGTCTAACCATACTAAATTTATCAAAATCCAACAACGTTTGGCCCCTCAAATCCTCACATCAAACTATCAAAAATCCCAAGACCTAACCCCTCATCTTCACCCCTAATTTCTACTAATTACATGATTAGACAATGGAAAATCACCATAGACATGAGTATTAGGGATCATGCAACTTACCTCACCGATATCCCTTGAATCTCTCTTCAAAATCACTCCCAAAAGCTTCAAAACCGATTAAAAATGGTGAAGAATGGACCAAAATTGTGAAGTGTGCTATTTATACTTTCTTTCCAGGCTTCTCCAGGTCTTGCCCTCGATCCTGCCCTCGATCATGGCCTCGATCCTGCCCTCGATCATGGCCTCGATCCTACCCTCGGTCATGGCCTCAATCCTACCCTCGATCATGGCCTCGATTCTGCCCTCGATTATGGACCACCTCGATTTTTGACCACCTCGATTTTTGATCACCTCGATTTTTGACAGATGTAGAAAAACCAGAAAATCACACCAGCAGATATCAACCATCAACCAAAGTCCAAAGATGATCCGTTAACCACCCGAAACTCACCTGAGTCCCCCGGGACCTCAACCAAACATACAAACACTTCCCATATCATCATACAAACTTAGTCGATCCTTCGAATCACTCAAAACAACATTAAAACATCAAATTACACTCATATTCAATCCTAAGAACTTCTAAACTTTCGAATTTCGCAAACGATGCCGAAACCTACCAAACCACGTCTGAATAACCTCAAATTTTGCACACACGTCACAAATGACACTACGAACCTACTCTAACTTCTGTAATTCCATTCCGATCCTAATATCTAATTTTCCACTGCCGACCAAAATTTCCAAATTTCTAACTTTCGCCAATTCAAGTCTAATTCTACCACGGACCTCCAAATTACATTTTGGATGCGCTACTAAGTCTAAAATCACCTAATGGAGCTAACCGAATCATAAAAATTCAAATCCGAGATCGTTCACACATATGTCAACCGGTTGACTTTTCCAACTTAAGCTTCCTAATAAGAGACTAAGTGTCTCATTCCACTCCAAAACCACTCCGGACCCGAACCAACTAACCCGATACCATACTGTATAGCTGAATAACACATAAAGAAGCAGAAATGGGGAAAATAGGGCTATAACTCTCTAAACGACCGGCCGGGTCGTTACACATATCCTCATGGAGGAGGAAGACCAGGAAAAGACCACTTTCATCACCCACCAGGGACGTACTTCTATTGGGTGATGCCTTTCGGACTGAAAAATGCGGGGGCGACATATTAGGGGTTGGTGAAAAAAATGTTTAAAGACCAGCTCGGCAAAACCATGAAAGTCTACATCGACGACATGTTGGTCAAGTCAAAAAGGAAAGAAGATCACATAGACCACTTGAAAGAGGCCTTCGACATAATCAGACAATATAGTATGAAATTGAACCCGGAAAAGTGCGCCTTCAACGTAACCTCCAGAAAGTTCCTCGGCTTCTTAGTATCACAACGAGGCATTGAGGTCAACCCTGACCAAATCAAAGCTATAGAAGGAATACCGGAGAACTTAACCAATAAGAAGTAGGTACAAAAATTGACCAGCCGTATAACGCCTTGTCGAGATTCATCTCACGGTCCTCCAACAGGTGCCATAAATTTTTCGGCGTACTCAAGAAAGATAATGGACTCCAATGAAACTCTGAGTGTGTCGACGCTTTGAAGGAACTAAAAACATACCTATCTTCACACCCACTACTTTCTACGGCGGAACCTGGGGAACGTCTCCTCATTTACCTGGCCGTGTCCGATGTGGTAGTGAGTGCAGTCCTGGTCCGAGAAAACAAAGGTACGAAATCTCTCATCTACTATATTATCAAAACTTTGATTGACGCCAAAACGAGGTATCCACACCTCGAGAAGCTAGCCCTGGCTTTGGTCGTGCTTCACGAAAGCTTAGACCCTATTTCCAGTGCCACCCCATCTCGGTGATCACGACCTTTTCCCTAAGGAATATTCTGCACAAACCCGAGTTGTCGGTTAGATTGGCCAAATGGGCCATAGAATTGAGCGAACATGATATAACCTATCAACCGCGAACGACGATAAATTCGCAAGTGCCTGCCGACTTTGTCGCCGATTGCATCACAAAAATAATGCAAAGTCGAAAAGAAAGCTGCCCGTACTTCCCCCAAAATACACAACCTATGTGTTTTGTATACCAACGATGCCTTTAACACGTCGGGATCCGAACTGGGATTTGTGCTCGAGGTCCCCAACAGGAGAAGTAATTCGCCAGTCCATAAGATGCCCTGATATGAATAACAATGAGGCTGAGTATGAGGCCGTGATTGTAGGACTAAAGTTAGCACTCACGTACGGAGTGAAGCGAGTCATCCTACGTTGCGACTCTCAGCTCGTCATCAATCAAGTTATAGGGAATTCCCAAATCAAGGAACAAATATTACAAAAATATCAGGTCGAGATATGCAAGTTGTTACCCGAGTTCGACGAATGCCAACTCGACCAAATCCCTCGAGCACATAATATCGAAGCAGATGGCCTTGCCAAACTAGAAGCAACCACTAAAAGCATAACATGAGAAAGGAACGTGGTCACTATCCTTCACTCGACCATCGATCAAATTAAGGTAAGAGCTATAAACCTAACTTGGGACTGGCGCAATCGTATTGTCACATATTTTAAGGACGGTGTGCTTCCAGAAGATAAAAAAGAATCCAAAAAGCTTCAAATGCAAGTGTCCAGGTACAACATCATCAACAACGACCTGTACAAAAGAACGTATGGCGGCCCCCTAGAGAAATGCTTAGGCCCAAACCAAACACGACGCATTCTAGAAGAAGTCTACGAAGGTCACTGCGGAGCTCATACCGGAAATCAAGACCTATTCAGATGCCTCATACGAGCAGGCTATTACTGGCCCACAATGAAAAAAGACGTCGCTGACTTCGTAAAAAAATGCAAACAATGCCAAAGATACGCCCACATGATCCACCAAGCGGGCGAGCACCTCCATTCAGTCACCTCGCCTTGGCCTTTCATCAAATGAGAGATGGACAATTTTGGCCCTCTCCCAGCAGGATGAGGTAATGTACGATTTCTTTTAGTTTTAACTGACTATTTTTCCTAGTGGATAGAAGAAGGTGCATTCGCCCAAATACACGAGCAGGAAGTGATCGCCTTCATATGCAGGAATATTGTGTAGAGATATGCATGGACTGGATTGGATCGGATCGGATCGTATTTAGCACATTTCGGATCGAATTTTCGGATTTCAGATTCTAGAAAATGCAATTCGAATGCGATCCAAATTAATATCTGATTGGATCGGATTTTAAAGTTTAGATTGGATCGAATTTTTGGATTTCGGATCAGATTATTATACCTCAAAGTCGTAAATTCATATGTATATTTTCTTTGTAAAAGAGGCAATACAGTAAGAAAAATTCATGTTTATGCAATTATGAGAGTACTATGGTGACGATATAGCTAAATCCATCTATTGTAAAGGTAATAACTTGGAGAAAAATGTAAAGGAAGTACTAATTATCCGAATTAAAGTTTAGTATTTATACATGTCCTAATAATTTCGGATCCGAAATCCAAAATTTTAATAAAAACAATCCGAAATCTGATCCAATTCGAAATCCAAAATTAGAAATTGAACCGATCAATTCTAATTTTAGATATCCGATCCAAATGAACAACCCTAATATTGTGTGTCGTTTCGACCTCCCCAAAGAAATCAGTTGTGACAACGGGCCTCAATTCACTGGAAAAAGAGCGTTGAGTGAGAAATGGCATATCAAAAGAATACTCTCCACGCCATATCATCCAGCGGGAAATGGACAAGCGGAGTCCTCCAGCAAGTCAATATTAATATCATGAAGAAGAAACTCGAGAACGCCAAGGGACTGTGGCCAGAGTTGCTGCTAGAAGTGTTATGGGCATACCACACAATGCCAAAAACAAGCACAGGAGAAACACCATACTCACTAGTCTATGGGACTGATGCAGTAATATCGGTCGAGGTCGGAGAACCAAGTCTAAGGTACTCACACGAGAGAGGGCCTAGAAATGACGAAAGTAAGAGGCAAGACCTCGATGAATCCGAAGAACGAAGAGACATAGCTTACATAAGATGGTCGCCCAGAAACAAGATGCAAAGCGATACTATAATAAAAAAGCCAAGGTCAGACTGCTCAAAGTCGGGGACTATGCACTCAAAGCCAAAACACAGGCAAGAAAGGATCCACGGGAAGGAAAGCGAGGGACTAATTGGGATGACCCATATAAGATTACGACGCCAACAAGAAAAGGGTCGTTCCAACTGGAAACATTGGAAGGAAAACTACTATCAAACAACTGGAACATCGCCCACCTTAAGTACTTCAACTTCTAAAGAAATATGTTCTCTGAGTCGTACTATTTTTCCCTCACCTGAGTTTTGTCCCAATTGGGTTTTCTCGGGGAGGTTTTTAACGAGGCGACAAGGAGGACATTTCAAAGTTAAGCACGATCAGGTGAGAACACAAGTTAGCTAGTTCATTGCTCGACCCCTCGATAATTCTCCAGGTCGACCAATAAAGGTACTAGATAGACTGGGACTAGAATACCAGCCCGAAAAACATGTAGACTTCTCCAATATATATATATGTAAGTAAAGCATACAAGCACATGATATTCTCCTATGTCTCCACCTATTTTAACACTGAACCAATTAAGAAAATTACATTCGATCTCGTTCGAATTAATTAAAAGCAATATTCAACCTCTCTCGAATAAACTCACATTCGACCTCTTCAAGTTAATTAAGAGTAACATTCGACCTTGCTCGAATCAAATCACAGTCGACCTTGTTCGAATTAATTAAAAGCAACATCCGACCTCGCTCGAATCAACTCACATTCGACCTCGTTCGAGTTAATTAAGAGTAACATTCGACCTTGCCCGAATCAACTCACAGTCGACCTCGTTCAAATTAATTAAAAGCAACATTCTACCTCACTCGAATAGACTCACATTCGACCTCGTTCGAATTAATTAAGAGTAACATTCGACCTCGCTCGAATCAACTCACATTTGATCTCGTTCGAATTAACTAAGAGTAACATTCGACCTCGCTCTAATCAACTCCACATTCGACCTCGCTCGTACTCATTCAACCTAGCTTGAATTTCATTCACAGTTAACCTCGGTCACGTTCGAGCTAATTCCTACCAACACAGTTCTTTTAATCAAGGCAATCAATCGAGGAAAACATTCAAGGAAAAAATAGAAGACTCATAAATAAACAACAGAAGTAGTATTCCAAGTGAAAAAGGTATGTTACAAGGGCTGAACAGACGCCCAAAAAAGTAAAAACAAAATATTACAAGAAGCATCACTCAGCGGCATCATCCCCACCATCATCCTCGCCGGTCGAGTACGCATCATCGCACCAAGAACCTTGCTCGATTTTTCCCAGCCTGTCTTTATCATTTCCTGCCCGTGGAGTGGCGAGATCATAACCACATGTGACTCGAGTTGTTCGTGCCTTAGCATGAGCAGCACCCTCGAACTCAGCGTCAATAACTCTCCTTTCCACCATCAAGTTCCTAAATATTTCTAGCTGGGCCTCGGCATAGATCCACTTCTCATACAAATCTCGTGCAACGTCAGGATAAGCGAAAGTGTGAGAAGAAGACGGTCAAGCAGATAGTTGCACCCTTTCGGCCTCAAGAGCGCTGACCTGATTATTCAACTTCTAAACCTCTACCTCAAGCCCACCAATCCGCTCATCAAGACTTGCCTCCCTGAGCACCGCCGCCTCCGCTTCACTCGCCCGTTCAGACCAGAGGACGTGGATGAACTCCTCCAATGCCGCCACCCTTGCCAAATTCGCCATCCCGGTTTCCTCGGCCTTCCCCAACTCTGTCGTCTTTTCAATCAACTCATCACTCAAGTCATTGGCCCTGGTTGAACTCTGCTAAAGTTCAGCCCACAGAGATGCCACTTGAGCCTGAAGATCGGCACACTCATCCGTGACCCCCCTGCTTACCTCAAGTTCGTCCTCTTTGACTCTAAGCGCTCCCTCGAGCTCGCTACATTTTCCAATGACCCTCACGAGCTCGTCGTCCTTATGTTTTAGCTCTTCCCTGAGAGACTGGAAGTTACTGTCCACGCCAAATCAGAGGCATATCTCGCGATGCTTGGCACATTATTCACGATACTTCAACTCCATCATCTTGAAAATATCCCTCCTCCTCTCTTCTCGGCGGGCACACTCAATCTCCAAAATAAGGGTCTGATAAAAGGAAAAGGCAGAAGAAATAAGTCAGTAAAAACGAACAACAAGAAGAAAAGAAATAGAACTTAAGGTACGAGAGCTAGAAAAACCAAAAACTTACCTGCAAAGCCATTCGAGATATGCCCAACGATAGAGAGGCATCATCGAACATCTATAAGGTCCTGTCCTCGGCGCTGGAGCAGAGGGGATCCAAATAAGGGATCCCGCTCTCCGTATTCTTCAATAAGTCACGGTCGAGGGAATGACTATGTTGCGAGAAGTCCCTTCTGTCCTCACTTCTACCTGAATGAACCTCACATTGAACATTTGAACCTCCTTGGGGTCGATGTCAGAATCGAACTCGTAGCCATCTACGGTCACACCTTTCCCCCTCTCCTCGGAAGAGGAAGGAACATCGGCTTGCCCTGACAGTGAGAGATAACTTCTCGGAACGACCTCCACTGCCTATGATCGCCCTCTTTCTTCCACGATGACCTCGGGAAAGAGAGTAATTTCTACATCTTCTGAAGGTGTAAAAGTCTCGGTGTTCAAAGCCACCCCACCCTCGGATGCAGCCGTGGCCAGCTCGGGATCACCCCCTGTTGACTCTTCGGTTCCTACTATTTCGTCGCCAACTTCTACTCTCCACCTTTTTAACGGAACTTCTTCCTCCTCGCTCGGCGATAACTCGTCCACTAAGTGCAATATAGGAGAAGTCGGAGTCCCCACCGAAGGGCCTGTCGCTCGTCTGCTAGGCCTACGCAGCGCCGAGGTCGGAGAAGGAGCATCAGTTTGAACGGATTCGCCTGCAGTCGCACCAAGAAAAGACCCGGTCGAGGTACCTGAATGACGAAAAATGGGAGTAGGAGCCTTCACTCTTCTCGAAGCCCTCCGACCTGACAACAAAGAGAAGTTAAACTAAGAAAGGAAGAGAGAAAGAAAATGACATGAATGTCGAAGCAACAGAAGGTCTAAATGAATGACTTATCTGTAGTAGAAGGTTTACAGCTGAACTTCTTGCGGAATGACGACCATTCGCGGATCCCCACCGTGTGGGGTAAAATTTGGCTCGCCTAGTTCCGAATTCGGCGACCAACGTAGGAGGGTCTTTCTCGGATGCACGAAAGAAGAAGAGGAGAATTTAGGTCATCAACATGATAAAGTAAATTAGAAATTAGCTAACAGAGATACTTACCGGCGAAATTCCACATTTCAGGGAATCCACTAGGGTTCGCCACCACTTGCTCGGTCTTAATATAGAAGAGTGGAACCAAAACCGAAGATTGGACATATCATCCATCTTCACGACCAATACCTTTTTCCCATGATGGCAAAGATGCAACATCGTGCCTCTACGGAAACTCGACACGAAGAGATGTAACAGGTGGCGAATGAAAATCCCGCGGTTGGCCAGCACCACGTACTTTATCAACATCAGGAAAAGCTTGTAAATGTATGGAGAGAGTTGGGCCGGGAAGATGTTATAATAGCAGCAGAATTACTCTACCAACGGGGAAAGAGGAAGAGAATAGTCCACTCAAAATGGGTACACGCAGAAGGCGCAATACCCAGGGTGGTGGATATGGATTACGTTACTGCCAGCCGGGACCAAGTCAATATGGTCCGGGATGTTGTATTTGGCCCTAAGTTCGGCCAAGGCGGTTGCATCCATTTTGAACTACATGGGTTCAGGTTCATCTGTAGAAGACTTCGAGAAGTACGACCTGACTCTATCATTACGAGGAATGATTTCCTCTACGGTGGGAAAGCTTTCGTCCTCAACAACAACATCAGCATCCTCATCGTGAGGGGACATTCTCACTGTTAAGGGTGTGGGTTCGGGAGCCTTACCAGAAAAAGGAGGTGCATTAACCATTTTTGGTTGTTCGCAAAATGCAGAAAAACAAGAACTTGAAAGAGGTGAAAGTAGCAAGAATCAAGAATCAAGAATCACTCAAACTCGGAAGGAGAGCAAGAGCGCGAAGATGGAAGTGACTGGAGTAAGAACACAATAAGAAGAAGAAAAGATAAAAGGGTGCAGGTTCAGAAGCTGGAAAATGGAAAAGATCATTCAAAGGGATTCCCACCCTTATTTATACAGATAGACACTTAAACCGAGAAAATCAACCATCAGGTGCGCGGGAAGCGATGCGGCGCATCGAGAAGATGCGTAATAATGACACCTGAGGTTGTGATGTCACTCCAAACTAATGTCACAACAAGTTTTGGTTCTTAAAATTCCACATCACCATCTCATACGGGATCCTGTCCACTCGATCCCATCCATCTGAATTTCCCGATTACGACTGATGAACTCCGCTCAATGAGGTCGACCAAAAGAGAACCTCGATAAGTGGAGGGACTAACTGTATGGGTCAAAATCAGATTGAGGATTAAGTCGCGCAGAGATTGTTGTTATGAATGATTTGCAAACCATCATGAGCAGTTTGGTCAAGGTCGACAAGTGAGCAAATGGACTGAGCTGCCTAGCGATCAATCACGGCCGAGGTCGAGCAGCGTAGGTAGAAGTAACAACTAGCTTTGTATTGGGATCTTCAAAGGGAATATTCTATTGAATATTCTCTCTGATTTTACTTTAGGGTCCTTTGGGAATATCTCATATAAATAGAAGGAAAGATGAGGGAAAATGCATGCAATATTCTATAGGATAAAAACACAACTTTCGAAAAGTAAGCTCTCTAGATAAATACAAAGAACAACTTTATGAATAGATTCGGCTTTTTGGACTATCTATTGTCATTTCCACCAGATCCGAGAAAGTGCCCAATATTCTCTTATATTCTGGTCATTCATCATTGTCAGAGGAAGGAATCATTCACCTCATTCAATATTGGGTGAATCTTCCTCCTTATTTACATTTATTGCAATTTATTGTTATTTAATACTTGATACTTATTGCATATTATTACATTTGACACATTTATTGCCAACGCATTAATTTCGTTTCATCACTGCTTGCACCTTTCGTACTGTCAATCCAAGATGTGAAGTTATTAGCTTTAACTAGAATTAACTCTTTTTAATAACTGATTAATTAATTTAACCAAAGATTATCATTTTTTGGTCAAACAACTATCTTCTTTGTTCTCGCTCAGGAGGTCGTAGATTTTAATTACTACGTTTACTCATTTTCCTTTAAATATTAGCTTTCGTAGAAGCTAGAGTTTGAAAATTGTGTGTGTCTGAGTGTGTGTGTGTATATATATATATATATACACGCACACACACACTTATATTAAATTTGTTCAAGATCTGTTAAATTTGATGGATTAAATACAAAATTTCATGTCAAGTCACTCCATTATAGAGCTATCAAAACGGGGTACGCCCACCCCAGCGCATCCCAAGCCTCGTGGGTTTTTAAATTTATGAGCTAGGACGCGCCGGCCCGCCATTTGAATGGGACTTAAAATGGTCAGCTCAACCCAGCCTAAGAGAGTCGCGGGCTAGGGTACACCGGCCTTTCAATTTTTTTTTTAAGAAAAAAGAATTTCTTTAAATTCTTAAATAATTTTTCGTGACATAGTCGATTTATCATGTAAACAACTTCTGTCTGCTTAGAGCGTACAAAAAGCTTGATATTTGATAAGGAATCTCGTAATTGAATGCAAATTCACTATATCTCTAGCTCTTCTTTTTTAAAGTTACATGCATATTTTCTTAATACTTTTCTTTCATTTTTCTCATTTCTAGGGATTGCTTCAATAAGTTTAAAGACTGAAGTTTTATAATTTAGGATTAACATCATTTGCTGATTTTATCATTATAGTCCATAAAATTTGTAAAATTCCTGAAATTTGCTAGTGGTCAATTTTTTTTGTGTATTTAAAATTGATCTTTTTTTATACTGAAGAGCATCATCCTATACAATACTTCTTTTGGGTTTTTCATCCAGTGTGTGATATTTGTATTGGAGACCATCTAAATCTGAATTTGTGCCGGAAGATCTTATATTTCAAAGTAAAGTGCTTCCACAAATGCGACTTCATATCCAGGGCTTGAACCCAAAACCTCTGGTTAACAATAAAAAAATACTTATCACTCTGCCACAACCCTTGTTGGCAAGGGCGGATGCACATAGGAGGTAGTGGGTTCGTGTGAACGCATCCTCCTCCCCCTAAATCATGTATAACACTAGTAAATTTTAGCTCTAATACTTAAATTAACATAGGTAAATCCAAGCTCAAGCGAACATTTTAGGGCATTGATAAGGAGGTGCACCTTCTACCTTTTGATCAGGGGTTCGATCCCTATACTCTTTCTTCTTTTATATCATATTTTAATTAATAAATAATATTAAATCCCCATGCTCTACTGGTTTTTTTAATTAACTAAAGTTTTTGTTTCTTTTTTTTCCTTTTTTATTTGTTAGACGTTTTTTTTTTCTCTTTTTCTTAGTCTTTGTTTTGACTTTTAAAATTCTTAAACCAAAAATACATCGCTCAAAAAACCTCTCGAAAACTTCGGGTCTTTAATGTTCATGGTGCACCTATGCTCTTGAAATTCTTGATATGCTTCTGCTTGTTGGTCATCCTATACAATACTATGATACGACGTGGATACCCCTTTACTTTAGAGCCCGTTTGGCCATGAAACTTTTACTTTTTTTTGAAAATTTTTCAATTTTTTTTGGAATCAGTGTTTAGCCATAAAATTTTTAATTTTCAATTGAAGATGAATTTTGAATTTTTCGAATTTTGAAAAACTCTAAAAAGCTGTTTTTCAAAAAAATTCACTCAGATTACTCACAAATTTTTTAAAAACAACCCAAAATTATATTCATTACCTAACACAACTCTAATTTTCAAATACCGTTTTCACTTGAAAAAAAAATTCACTTTTTTCCGGAATTTTACAATTCTTATGCCCAAACGCCCACTAAGTTTCTTTAGTTTGCTTTGAGCAAGTGATTTCTGAAGTGGACATTTGAACTGAACCTTGACAAGAATTGAACAAAATGACGTCACTGCACCATATTACGGCGTTCTTGAGAAATAATGGACGTGGTCAACTTTTCAATAATTAGTAGTACTAGAAATTGAGTTCAGATCATATTAATTTATTACCATATAGTAATTGAGTAAGATAAAATGTATATTAACTAATCATAATATTAATCAATTATAGTTGTGTAATTTAATTATGTGAAAACTTCAAGTATGTGAGTAAATATTTACGCGTACGCACTCATTTGTCATCAATGAAAATTATATGCGGACTAAAATTAATATTTAGTTTTCTTGATGAAATTAATGCTTTCTTTTCCCCTTTTTGTGTTGTTGAAGAGGCAAAAATTCACCACCACTCAGTTTCTGTAAATTGTCTCGGATTTAGGTTGGATTTATCCTTTTTTTTTTTTTTTTGGTTTATCATTGGATGAGTGATATCCGTATTAGAATCCCGACTAATTCAAATTCGTATTATACAAGGCCCATTAAAAAGAAAAGAATTTCTAATAGAATTTTATTCATTTATTTAACTCGAGACTTGTAGTCAAGATCAGACTTTACTCTCTCCGGCCCATAATAAATAGTTTTTTAGCTTTTTCTTTGTCCAAAATAAGTGATTTTCTCGGATTTCAAGAATGAATTAATTATTTTTTTTTCGCATTGCCCTTGGAGTAAATAATGTTGGAGTATGTGTTAGGAGTGTTTATGTGAAGAGATAGTAAACGTTAATATGGTCAATTTCATTGCTAATTAATGTCAAAAAATGAATTTCTTAATACGTGTAAAAAGGACAAAAAATCACTTATTTTGAATCGGAGGGAATATCATTCATTCGGCAAAAGACTCAAAACACAAAGAAAATGAATTTTTCCCCCCACTTTCTATAAGGTTAATAATATAGTATTATTAAGAAATGTAGCTCAAAGTAACAATATAAAACAAGAAGATAAGTAGAATAAGAGAAGAATAGATAACTTTCTTATTTCATCAAATGTTCAAGTGTATACAATGTGATGCTCAAACCCTCTATTTATAGGATAAAATTGAGGTAATACAAAGGGATGTCATGAACATGGTATTAACTAGTGAGAACATGGGGAAGATCATGGGGAGGTTATAAAGATGTGAGAGTTACAACTATAATAGTGAGAAGTAGTGAGGATTATCTACATAATGGAGAATAGTAGTGGGAGTTATATTTGATTAGTGGACATCGATATAATATGTATTTTATAACACTCTTCCTTGAATGTCCACAGATAATGTGCCTCGTTAAAACCTTACTAAGAAAAAACCCTGTGGGAAAAAATCTTAGTGAAGGAAAAAGAGTGCACATATCTTGTAATACACATTATTTGCTGCTTCATTAAAAATCTTGCCAGGAAAACCCAGTGAGATAAAACCATAGTTAAGGGAAACGGGTACAACGTGTATTTGCCTCCCCCCCGATTAAAATATTACTTTTGTTTCTCGAAGACGACGAATTGCAAGTTTGTATAACAACTTCTCTTATATTGAGATCGACAATGCCTTGTGAAGAAGTTTATCAAATTATCACTTGAACAATTTGTTGAATAACGATCATGTCTGAATTTGAACTTTGGTGAAATATGTTTTATTTTGTCTCCTTCGATAGTCCTTTTTTCAATTGAGCTATGCATGCATCATCATCTTCAATGTAATTGGAACCTTGTTGAATATCATAATATGGCAGTAACCTCACAGACAACAAAGTATGCCCTTTATTTTTATAACCAACAAAACCTTGACAATATTTGTTAGAATAAACAAATCTATATCAAGGATTCCTTTTGCAATATAGCACTAATCATATTTCAATATCTCCATATATGCTTTATACTTTCAGGTGTTGGAAATATCCGTCCAACTTCACATGTTTCAGATGAAGTTAATTTGCGTTGCATATTTTTCATTTGGCCAATTATTTATCTGTCCAAATTCCATGACAGATTTGCGCGCAAGATGCTCGTCAATATTAATAATATTGAGCTACATTATATCACCAATATTGTCGATGATCGTTTCACATCGGTTCTGTCATCACTCAAGAAAGACATAACTTATCGAGATCTCATTATTTTCAGGTATCCGAGCCTCTCCCATGAGGGCCTATAAAGTGTTATGTCATGGTGCACTTATAAAGCACTTGCCTCCTTATTATGACCATCTTGAGTATTTGCTCCTCTCCTTCTTCAAGGAGTTTTATCTTTGGAACTGATTAGTCTATTACGCTTCATGCATGCCATAAACTCTGTACATTATGGACGTTATTCTATTTGGAGCATCACCAGCTCAAATATGACATTTAGTTTTGGATCAGCAAATGTGCCTGGCAAAATTTTGGAAATGAATTATCGCTTGAATTCACATTTTTCTTGTACGAGGATCTAGATGTATTCATGTTAATTCATTTCACGTATCACTTTTTCAGTTGTCCATTCTCTCTCCCTAACGTTGGGATCTCCAACACATTTCCCAACCTTCTTTTGGAACCCATCTTTGTGCATTATGGTGGCATGATTAAATCATATAGCACATTTATATTTCTAGATGCAAATTATTTGGTTCCTCACCCTGAACCAATTATGATGGAGAGAATTTATCATAACTTGTTGGATAGATGCGTACAAGTCTGCTGTATATTAAATAATACACCTCATACCAATTTTTATTTGGAAATTTTGTTCTCATAACCAATAGTTTAGCTATAATTGGAGGCATACAAATTCTACTAAATCAACTTGAATTTAAACCAGCATTAACAAGATAAATCATCATAATTTACATACTGGAACTATGCTCTAATAATTTGAGCAATCAACCTTGCAAAATCCAATTTACAAGTTGATAACAAATGCGCATGTGACCGTACAATAGATGCATCTATTAAGATCATATAATAATAAATAGCCCACATGACATGTGACTGAGCCTACATATATATATATATATATATATATATATATATATATCAAGGGATTCAGTCCCAACCTTAACTAGTATATCATGAGAATAAGTAGCACAAGAGAATTCTTGAAGAATCTTGTATTTCTTCGATATATGCCAATTTGAATTCTCAGTTAATTTTTTGCATCATAATTGAACCGGGATGGCCAACTGGTCATGCCAATTGATATTTGTTTCAGTAAACCTCTAGTTTACTTGTGGCATGTGATTCTATCATCATGCTTATACATCTGTAGTACAACTAGAAAAAAAGTCGGGTAACCTTTCATATTTACCCGATATGATTATAGTAATATGAAGATATTCAATCTTCCTCTCATTTATAGTCTCAAATGCCAATCACTTTGGCTATTATATTTGAAACTCAAAAAAATTCTTTTGAGACTTACTACAATATAAATATCAAGAACAATTTCATTAATCCGGGTAGTAACAAATTCGCTCTTCCGTAGGTCTCAATTAATTTTGTACGACAAGATATTTTATCACACCATCCAAGTGGTGAATATCTCCTCTGATTCATAGAGAAAATCATATTATTACTGTCATGGTCAAAATCATCATAAGCAAATTCATTTCTTGCTTTAACTTTGCCTTTAATAACCTTTTATAAGGCACGATAAAATATTTTTGGCTTACAAATATACGCGACCAATGACATAGTCATGTAACCACATTGTAAAATTTATTAGTTTTATTTCTCTCAAACCTCCCTTAGAGGTGAGTTGTGGTATCCAACCATACATAAGTACATACTTATGTGTAATTTTTATCACATATATATATTTCAACATTTACTTGCAGGAATGAGCATGCATTTACAATGCTTATCACAAGTCACATTTTCAACAAATGGACTATAATCATGTGAACTTGTCTCGTATTAACAGACCAGATTGATACATATTCCTTCACCTTTGAAGGATCATTTTGAGAACCCTTATTGTTTTCCTTTTTACAATTACCATAATGATGACTGTTATTAGTTGATCTTTGGCATGCCCACGTTCATTGGTCAATCACTTATATATCTTTATTTAGAATTATTATGTAGCGCTATCACATTCACTTTAAGAATGGAGTAAATCAAGTGGGACAAACTTTATGCTTTTCATGAAAAATACATTATTTTTCTTTAGTCATCATTATATCTTCAATATGGTGCATTGATACTCAAACTCAATTCCTTACCCATATAAAGGCATGTTAGACTATAATGAATTGGGACTCAAATCTAACTCTTATCATCATAGTGCACCAGGACTCAAATCCGATGTCTTACTCTTATACAATGACATAAGTCTAAATGGACTCACCCTTGAGCCTTTCATGATATACTACTTTCTAATAATCAGTTATTTTTGCCCAAACTTTAATTTAATGAAAGTTCTCATTGATCTATTTCACGAACAACCACATGATCAAATACAAAAGGAATAAAACTATATTAGTTATACAAAATTTATTTTGACCACAACATAAATTTAAATTCTTATTATTTTTTAAGATTAATTAGAAACCTTCTCAATAGTTAACAGTTCCATAATCTTGGCTTGCAAAGTGTCGGAACAGTACATATGGGAGATAATGTCAAGGCACCGTAATATGCTCTTGTTTGTCACTCAAAAGAAAGTACTTCATATGTATACATCTGCACAAATGAAACTAATTGTTAAATAACACAAATTAAACCAAGTCTTAAATATTAATATAAGTTAATTGCAGAATTCATGGAAACTGAAATATGATACTCCATGTATAACAGAAGAAAACACAACATCAATATGGAATACTAAATGTCCAGATTTTCACAGGCTCAATCAAATTGATTCAAGGTTGTCGGCCATTTATAATTCCATCGTCAAAATAAGTTATCTTCCCAGTTGGTTAGCGCTTCGTGCTGATAACATGTTAAGAAATGTAGCTCAAAGTAACAATATAAAACAAGAAGATAAGTAGAATAAGGGAAAAATAGATAACTTTCTTATATCATCAAGTGTTCACATGTAAACAATGTGATGCCCAAACCTTATGTTTATAAGATGATATTGAGGTAATACAAAGGGATATCATGAACATGACATTAACTATTGAGAATATGGGGAAGATCATGGGGAGGTTATAGAGATGTGGAAGTTATAATTATAATAGTGAGAAGTAGTGGAGATTATCTACATAATAAAGAAGAGTAGTGGAAGATATATTTGATTAGTGGTCATCCATATAATATATATTTTATAACTAGTATATAACTCCACCAAGTCTTTTTATTTTTTTAATGAAAAAATTGAGGAACAATTACTCCGATATATGGGTAGATTCGAGGCCTAGGTTGCTCTAATCATGGCAGACAACCTAGTACCCTTTGGATATTTCTGTCCTCTTTAAATCTTTCTTTTACAAGAACTACGCAAAAATTGAAAAGGCATACTCGTAAAAGAACCTCTTTAATTAGTTAATATTCTTGGACAATTTACAATATGTATACGCTAATGGTTTTAAAATTTACATTCTTTGTTCTCGCTTAGGAGGTCATAGATTGAGTATATTTACTACGCTTATTCTTATTCCCTTTACAAAGTTAGTTTTAGTAGAAGCTAAAGTTTGTAAAATCGTATAAAAATTTGTTAAATTTGTTCAAGCTCTTTGAAATTTGATGGACAAAATACAAAATTTCATGTCAAGTCATGCCATTTAGCATTATTCGACTAGTACAAAAGGCTGCATATTTTTTTTTTGGGTCAAGTGTCATCATCCCTCTTATTTTCACCTCTTTTTTTCATCTTACTTTTACCTTTTTTTATTTTTGTGGCCTCAAGTTTTCAACTGAACCCTACAACCAATTTCAAAGTGTAGCATCATTAAAAAAAAATGAAAAAGGGTTAATATGTCCCCGATGAAAATAGAGCAATTATGCCCTCCTTTTGCATTTGGGTAAAAGATTGTCCTTGCCGTTAATAAAATGGTTCACTTTTGTCCCTCCCCACTAACTGACTCCACATCAAGGACAAATTTTGTACCCAAATACAGACGGAGGGCATAATTGCTATTTTCAATAGTTCGGCGATATATTTGACCCTTTTTCGTATAAAATAATATATTTTCTCATTTTACACGGAAAAGATCCAAATATGCCCCTAAATTAAATTTTATACGAAAAATGATCAAATATATCCCTGAATTATTGAAATAGAGCAATTATAAACTCCGTTTGTACTTGGGTACAAAATTGTCTTCGATGTAGAGTCTATTAGTGGGGAGGGAAAAAATGAACCACCTTATTAACATCAAGGGAAATTTTGTATCCAAATGCAAATGGAGGGGATAATTACTCTATTTTCAATAGTTCAAGGGCATATTTAATTCTTTTCCATTAAAAAATATATTCTTCTGTAAACTTATTTGGTGGTTGATATGATCACGATAATTTGTCGGTTGTGATCTGACTCAGCAATAATATTATGCAAGAAAATATTATCGCACACTATTATCAAAGTGAAATTAAAGTATGATTTGTAAGATTTGACTTAACATCAATAGCATACGAGAAGATATAATTATTGTCTTTTTAGCGTAATAATCTAAACCCAACACCATGGATTTTGAAATGTTCCTTGCTGATTGATTATTGTTCTAGGTAGCACAACTTTAGCTTTACATATATATTAATATATATTTGCGTGATTCAACCTTAGGAAAGTTGGTTTTGCTAATTAAGGTTGTATACATATAGACTGTGGGCTCTTGCCATGTGCTGTAAATTGTAGTTTATAAACCAGAAGATTGTACATATTTCTGTAAGAGGTTATTTTCACAACTCGAATTTGTGACCAGATTATATGACAGTAACTTTATCAGTTACGCCAAAACTCTCCTTCCTTCAATTCACACCTAAGTTAATACTTTTTTTTAAAAAGTTTATTATATTTGAAAACTGCATTATTAAACTCTTTTTTTCTTTTTCTTTTAAGAGCAAAAACTGTGCATCTAATATGAAGGGAACACGCTTTTTGATCGCCGTCCACTTTTCCAGGCAAGTGGCCAATAATTATGTAATCTTAATTATATGGACAATGAAAGTTCCGATGAAGCATGTTGTTAGTACAATGGAGTAAATAATAATAGATATTTTATGATATTAATTAGTACTAATCTGGAACAAAAGCTGAAACTGCATATTCTTGGACTAGATCTGAAGAATTCAATACATGTTATTATACTACATAGTTATAGAAGTAATTAAGATGTATAGTTGTCAACTTATGTTTAACCCTTGCTTAGTGCCTAAATATTGGAACTTGAGATATTTGAACTTCGAATCTTAAGTATACGTGAAGATGTTAAAAACACTCAGGAAATCTCTCATTAAAAGAAATAGTTGTACAGTGAGTCACTTGTTGATCTTGACGTGCACTCATGAAATCTCTCATTAAAAGATATAGTTGTCAATAATTATTATTTTATATATTTTAAACAATGAATCAGTTGATGACGTTGACGTATACTATAAGTAAAGATTTGATGATACACTAATGTACTCTCTTCATGTTATATTTAAAAATGTATGAGTAATCCAATACACGCTAAAATACATTAGAAACACATGTAAATTCTCTTAATAGATCAAGGATTAATTCTTGATAATTTGTCAATGAAATAACTCTAGCTCTAGAATCGTGACAATGTTTTGAACAAGGTTTCCCTTCTCATGGGCAATGAGCAATTGCTTAATATTGGCGTTGCAACAGATCTCATTGGTGCCGCTTTTTTTTTGGAATCTTAAAGAAATAGTCGGGCGGAATCACTATTCACTTTTCCAAGCTGATATATATAAATTATATATACGATAATTATACATATATATTACATTCACTGGCTATTTAGATAAGTGATTGGCTGACCAGCTACGACAACAACCAACGACAACAACAACAAAAGAAATTAGGGAGAGAAAGGGGGGGGGAGGGGGGGGGGGTTGGTGTATAGCTAGGCTGAAAAGTCTAGAAAGTTGGAACAATATATTATTCTCCCCAAGTAGTTCATTTTTTTCCCTTTTTAGTGTTGGAACAAGTAGTATATTTGCACTTTAAACTTATCAATATTAAATTTCCATTTCTTTGGTCTTCTTATAATATGCAAATACATGCATGCATTAGGCCCAACATAAAATGCTTGATGTCTTAAGAAATAGAAGGAATCCACTAAGAAACTTTCTTTCTTCCCGGGAAGGACGGGTGAAATTCAAAAATAGCTAAATTTATAAGTGATCATTCAAAAATAGCCATAGTTTCAAAAGTAATCGAAATTTAGCTACTTTTCAAGTAAAGATAAATCTGAACGAAAACACTGTTTAAATTTCGAAAAATACTCCAACATAATATATTGGAACTCCATTATATTATACTGGAGTTTCAATATAATATATTGGACTTCCAGCATAATATACTGGAGTTCTAGTATAATATACCTGTCGAGCATAATATGCTGGAAGTTCATACAGAAGTGCTCCAATCTCCTGTATATTATGCTGGAACTTTCTACGTGTTGGAGTTCCAGCATAATATGCTAGAAGTTCATACACAGGTGGACCGATCTCCATTATATTATGTTGGAACTTTCCGTGTTGCGGCAAAATAGTGACTATTTTTCAATAACTTTGCAAACACTAACTATTTTTGAATGACCAGTCTGAAAACTAGCTAGCCCGTGTTATTTTTATGGCAAGAGAATTTAGCGCATTAAAGGGAATAGTATTCTTGAGTGAGACTCAGCCCATTGTCTTGAATTGACGAGCCCAACTACCGAAGGAAGGAAAAACAAAAGAAGGGGAAAATTACATAGTGTAGTCGCTCCAAAAAAGATAACCGATAAAATATATATTTTGTACATATTAATATATAATATACATAATTTTTTTTATATATTTAACTAGTGAATATAATTATTTTTCGCCTACCGGCCAAATATATAACTTGCCCAAAGAGAAACCTAATAAAGTAAGCTTATCATAGCATGACGAGTCATTGAAAATAAGGCACGAAGAATGGACGAAGAGAGAGGAATTGTTGATATGCAGTAACGTATGCATAATTTTATTATTAGATATTAGATTTTTATGCCATCACTTATAAATAAATGTGAAAAATATAATTTCTAGCAGATTTTGTGATTTCATGTAGTAGGTCAATTTAATAGTGATATCATCCACATAGCTTAGGCACACAGCCTTAAAAGATATGATTCTATGTTCCAAGATTTACTTTCATAGGTACCTAATATTTTTCGTGTTTCACCGATGAGGGAGTTGTTGTCACGATCCAATTTGGATTATGACCGACACTCAGGAGCAAGTGCCTCCAAATAAGTCTTATCAATATTTTATACAAAATCGGATAAAGTTTTTTCTGTTTTAGGACTAATCAAAAATAATTTGTCTCATAAATAAACAACAACTAACCAATATTCACTTAAATCGGTGACAATCTTCATCAACTAACCAAAAATGAATTTTCACCGATATTACCAACCTCTTCAACATAATAAAACCAAAGCCAACTCCAAAAATACGGAAAGAAATTGTAATACTAGTAACTTGTCCATATTAACAAATGAATACTCATGGCACTAATAAGATAACTATGGAGAAACTCTAAGAGTTCAAAAGAAAGGACTATAGCCAGTAAATAGAACTCTTCGCCCACGCGAACGAGTGTGGGTGTAACGACTCGGATGGCCGTTTTAAGAATTACAACCCCGTTTTCTCATTTACTGCTTATTCTATGTTCAATTATAATTATGTGACTTGTCGGGGAGGTTTCGAAATGAATGGGAACACTTAGTTCCAAGATTTAAAGCTTAAGTAGAAATAATTGGCCGGATGATGAATTATGTGAAAATTATCCCGGAATGAAATTTTGATAATTCCAATAGCATCGTATGTTTATTTTGGATTTAGGACTGTGTCCGGATAATTATTCAGAAGTCTGTAGTTGAATTTCGCTTGAAATGGCAAAAATAGAAATTAAAAGTTTGAAAGTTTGACCGGGAGTTTACTTTTTAATATATGGGTCGGAATCCGATTTTGGAAATTGGAACAGGTCTGTTACGTCATTTATGACTTGTGCAAAATTTGAGGTCAATCGGACTTGATTTGATAGGTTTTGGCATCGAATGTAGAAGCTAGAATTTCTTAGTTTAATTTCATAAAGCTTCAATTGGGGTGGGATTCGTGTTTTTAGCATTGTTTAATGTAACTTGAGGCCTCGACTAAGTTCGTATAATATTTTAGAACTTGTTGATATATTTGGTCGAGGTCTCGAGGGCCTCGGGTGAAGTTCGGATGGTTAACAAATCAAAAATTGGACTTAAACAGCTGCTGGAAATTTGGCCTTCGCGCAGAAGCGAAAAGGGAGAGAGGAAGGCAGTGGTTGCAGATGCGCACGCTTGACTGCAGAAGCGGAGTCGCATCTGCGACTTGATGATTGCACAAGCAGAAGGGCGTGAGGGCTAGTTGCTTCACAGAAGCGAGTCCACAGAAGTAGAAGCCTCGCCGCAGAAGTGGAAGCCACAGAAGCGGCTTAGTGAGCCGCAGAAGCGAAAGCACTGGGTAGTGTACAAAATAGAGGGGTTCCGACATTTTTGTCATTTTTGGACATTTCAAGCACGGGTTGAGCAATTTTTGAGCGAGATTTCACGGGAATTCCTGAGGTAAGTCACTTGTGATCATTATTTGTCAATAATATTGAATTATCATCGAATAATCCGACTAGATTATATGATTTTGAGGTGTAAATCGGGAATTTGGGCCTAGGGATTTAAAAATAAAATTTGAGGATTTGGAGATCGAGTTGATGTCGGAATTTGGTGAAATTTATACAGTTTGACTCGTGGTTGAATGAGTGTTCATATTTTATAAGTTTCATCGGGTTTCGAGACGTGGGCCCCTTCCACTGTCGATTTTTAGTTGCATTTCGGATTTTTATTGAAAATGTAGTATTTTCTCATGGAATTGATTCATATAAATTGTGTTGATTGTATAAGATTACTTGTGAATAGATTCGAGGCGTTCGGAGACTGAATCACGAGGAAAAATCTTATTGGAATAAAGAATTTCATGGTTTGAGGTAAGTAACACTTCTAAATTTGGTTATGAGGGTATGAATCCCTAAATTACGTGTTATATGATTTGTTTGGAGGTAACACACATTCTAGGTGACCGGTGTATGGGCGTGCACCATAGAAGTTGTGACTTAAATAAATTCCATAGAGTTTCATAATCAAAGAATCATGTCATTATCCACATATCCTCCATGTATTAGAGAAATTGAGCTGAGACTCATGTTAAAAATAATGTTTACGCTATATGCCGATATTTTGGGACCCACAGAAGTCGTATTGCTGTTGAATTAATTGTTTAAATTGTAATTCTATACTCAGTCACATCTATTAATTGCATATTATATCTCAGTCTCTGTTGTCATTTATTGATACATCATATCATCATGTCGGGTTGGTTTTTATGTCATTGAGAGCCCGAGAGACTGAAGATTTTGAGATATATTTATGGGATCGGGCTGCATGCCACAACATGTTATTTATTTATTTATTTATTTATGCTCGTATCTGGCTTATTATACCGCTTGGGCTGAAAGAGCCCCTCAGGAGGCTGCACTCCACACAATGAGCGAAATTGATTTTATATTGAGGGATTCATTTTCCCTGGGCATAGATCTTTCCCGAAGCATTAATATTAAGGGATGGATCTTGCCCGAAGTATTTATATTGAGGGATGGATTTTTCTTGGACATGGACCTTGTCCGAATCATTTATATTTGGGGATGGATCTTCCCTGGGCATGGATCTTGCCCGAAGCATTTATATTGAGGGATCGATTTTCTCTAGACATGGATCTTGTCCGAACCATTTGTATTTGGGGATGGATCTTCGCTGGGCATGGATCTTTCCCGAAGAATTTATATTGAGGGATGGATTTTCCCTGGACATGGATCTTGTCTGAACCATTTATATTTGGGGATGGATCTTCTCTGTGCTGGATTGGCCTTATATATATATATGGGATGGATCTTCCCTGGGCTTGATTGGCCATATACAATACTGAGTGATTGAGTATTCCGTGAGTGTGAGTGCACAAGGCTTCCATTGAGGTGCATAACATACAGTACACACATTGACATGTATATATAGAGATGTCCTATTTCTCATATCATTCAAAATTTATCTATTTTACTTGTACTGAGTTTAACTGTTGAACTTGAAAACATGCCTACATTTCTATATTGTTATTTCTATACTAGATTGTACCTGTTTAGCTCGTCATTACTTTCAGCCCAAAGGTTAGTCTTGTTACTTATTGAGTATATTGGGTCGGTTACACTCATACTACACTCTGCACTTCGTGTGCAGACCCAAGTACCTCCAGTTACGGTGGCTGCTAGATTTCGGGGACTTATCTATTAGAGATTATCGAGGTAGCTACCTTGGCGTCCGCAAACCTTGACTCTCCTTCCTTTCAATTATTTATACCGCTCTATATATTCCAGACAATGTTTGTATCAGTCTGACTTTGCTTTCATTTAGATGCCCATGTACTTAGTGACACGGGATTTGGGGAGTGTATTTGTATCAGTATTTGTGGGATTTTCTATTAAATTTAAATATATTTTTTTCAAGCTTAAAAGATTCTTGTCATTTATTGAGGTTATTGGATTGCCTAGTATTGAGATAGGTGCCATCACGACATATGAATTTTGGGTCATGATAGTGGGGATCACTAATGTTACAACCCAAAAATGATTGACATGATGGCACCTATTGTGGAACTAGGAAAGCAACAACTCAACACTTCCAACACAACAAAACACTTTAAGAAATAATAGTGAAACGATTTAACATTAAAGAAAAATGAAAATAGAATTTATCCAAAAACACGATACAACCATCCCAAAACCAAGGCGTCATTGAGTAAATGAACGTCTAAAGCCAGAATACAGTCCACGAACGCCATGCAGCTACCTCGATAGTTCCCAAACTCTGATGCCTCAATCAGCAGCCGACACCGTGACTAGAAACGCCCGGATCTGCACACAAGGTCCAGGGAGTAACATGAATACATCCAACTCAGTAAGTAACAAGTCCAAACTTTGGAGTGAAGATAGTGACGAACTCAACTGGTACAAATAAGATGGAAATAATTGTGCAGAAATGTAGGCATGCTCTTAAATCAAATAGGCAACTCAAAACAGTAAATAAAAATATATTCGTATAGTGTAATGAATATAACTTTGTTGTCACTACATGCCAATGCACATACTGTAAGTGATGCACCATACTGTAGCCTCAAATACTTACACTCTCAATATCTCAACCACTCGGTACTGTATATCGCTCATACGACCCAAGGAAGATATATCCCGGAATAAACACAACACTAACCATAGGTCACTCAGTACCAAGGAAAGGCCAATCTAGCCATGTGAAGAAGATCCATCTCCAGGTAACAAGTATTTAGGACGAGATCCATATCCAGGGAAGATCCATCCCTCAATAATATTAACCACGCTCACTGGGGGTGTGTTACAGACTCTGGAGGGGCTTCTGCAGCCAAAGCGCTATCATAACATCAATATAATTGCTGCGTCGTGTAGCCCGATCCCATATCTGTCACTCACAATTGGATCTTGGCTTCACTCAGTCATCAATCTCTCCAGTCTCACTCATGGGCCCAAAACATCAAGAAACTAGCCCAACACAATAATATGATGAATCAATGGATAACAACTGAGACTAGTATATGACATGAAATGCATATATATGACTGAGTACGAAATATCAATGAAAGAAATAAAGTGACAGCAAGAAACGACCACTATGGGTCTCAACAGTACCAGCATAAAGCCTAAGCATGATATCTAGCATGGTTGACAGCTCAATTACTTTATCATATGATAAGAACACAGATATTGTTTACCGTGAAAATAGTAATTACAATTAAATTTGATTGTATTGTTCTAAAAATATGTGATTTATTTTAATACCACTAGTTAGGCAATAGATGCTAAATGTAGGTGAAAAAAGTGCGATAATAATAAAGGGAAGCAGAGATATGCAGACCGAGCTACTGAGAGACGGAGTCTCGAGTTGGCCGAAATGAGGCCTCAAGGTCGAGCTCAAGAGCTTGACGGAGAGCGGTCGATGATGGATTAACAGCTTAACAGGCCTTGAAAATGGCTTCTTTATGATTAGTAATAAGCAATAAATGAAGAACTATAAATGAAACACAATAAATGGAAGCAATAAATCAATGGAATAATTGTAGAGAATGTTTAAGTTAGGGAGTAGAGAATGTGGTTGTTCTTGTATTGAATTTGTGTTAAAAAGTGACAAGGGTCCCCTGTATATATGAGGGGGAATCCTCAACATGGTACATGCGTCATTTATGTAAAGAGATATGGCTGGTACAACCATTTAATGCCACGGTATGGCTTGTACTATCTTGTGTACTTTGTTAGTTGTAACCACGTGCCCCTTTAGAATTTCCACCTTTCAATGTTGGCCTTCGATATGCACGGCCTCGATGTCGAGGACCTTCGATATGTATTGCCTCGAGGTCGAGGACCTTCGATATGTATTGACTTGAGGTCGAGGACCTTCGATATGTGTTGCCTCGAGGTCGAGGACCTTTGATATGTATTGATACCAGATCTCGGGCACGTCTTCTAAGCATCGAAATGACCGTAAAATCGGGCTCTCCAAGTTTAGCCGTATACAGATAGTCCCCACATTTCTCAGAATGAAATGATAAGGAACGATCTTGATTTCTTGGCTCCTCGTTGTCTTCATCATGACATCAGTCACGTGAGGTCATCAGCTGATGGGACAGGAAGGTTGCGCAGAGAACGGTTCTCGAAAAACCCTTGAACCTCTTCTTGCCGCCCTTTCAACTTTTCCAATACGCTTGACAAAACCTCTATAAATATTCCAACCCATAGTTTTCAAATTTTCACCCTTCCCTAACACCTTAAAACCCCCACTTAGCAGCTTTCGCTTTCTTCGCCAGTTTTCTTCTTCTCATTCTGAAATGCTAATGCAGTTATGGCCAAGATTTCTAAAACGGTCCTTTAGAAAGAGAAAACCCCTTCTTCTTCACGCTCTTCTAAAAGCGCAATGACAGTTTCCCCTCGCGCTGATGAATGTTTCCTTGTACCTTATGAAACGTCATTTGATCTTGAGACTGATAAATCTTTGTGGGTAGTGGGCCGACGCAAACCCATGCCTTGATATGTTGGTCCGGCGACTGATAATGAAGAGGCGAAGGTTGATTGCCGTTGGGAAAAAGCGGCACTGGTAAAAATCCCTCCATCTGAAGGAGATATAGCTATTGATAGAGCCGGTCGGGATATTCCTTGGCAGGGAGAAGATGACTTGGAGATACGTTCTCGTTTCGCAGATAAATAATGATGTTGATAACTGCTTCACCAATTCTTCTTTTCCCTGAATCCGAGTCCAAGCAACTTCATATATATGTAATATTTTTTAAGTGAAAATTCCTGTGGGAATCTTAATATCTTCCCGCTTGAAGTTCTTGAGTGCTTTCCTAATTTAGGGGGCAGCACGACTAGTGTTACTGGAAATATCATAGCCAAAACTGCTCTTGGCCCGGGAATCTATTTGCGAGACGTTGGAAAATACTCTGAA
>ML439644.1:0-45140 GCA_005239525.1 Nicotiana knightiana | reverse complement strand
AGGGGGGGGGAATGTTAAGACAGAGATTAATTACTAGTTAATTGGTGAGTTTAGTTTGTTAGTTAGTTGCTTGTTAGCTGATAGCTGTATTATTTTCCTTAGCTTGTAATCTTGTATATATGTTGCTATCTGAAGCATGAAGCATTAATACATTCGAGATTCAGTTTTCCATTTCTCTCTTCTTCTTTGTACAATTGCTGCACTGAATCTCCATTGGAGCTCAGCTCGAGTTCACTTAGCTCTCTAAGTTTGATAATTTGCTTTCTATTTGGGGAAAAGAAAAGGCAAATGAGTGGTAGGAATTTCAAAAGAATTTCTCGAATCACGTGGTTATCTCCTCGTGAGATAGATAGAAATGATTTAAATAAAATAGAAAAACAATGTATCCAGAAAAAGCATTTAAGAAATCGTCATGAGCAAGAGAAGGTGGGGCAAACAACTTTTTAATCGGACCAAATTTCTAACATCAAAGGTCATGGTGATCTAGACTTGATAAATGTGGGGCAAATGACTTTTTAGCATGGATGTCTCTCTAGGAAGTAGTAAATGTAGTATCTTCAATAATTATGTTTTCCCTCCTTTCTTGGTTACAGGCCAGACATGGAATTGATTGTCTTGAGCTTCCTCTCATTCAGCACATGCATTTACCTGATCTAGGCAGGCTCACTTCTGTATTAAGTGGTAGGTTTCTTGCTATCTGTGCATTGGCTTGAAAATCTTTGTTCATATTTACTTGCCCAAGATTAAGCGTTGAGCATCGGTTAATTTTTTTTTTGGCATTTTCCACTTCCCTTTATTGCACAAATTGTAGTTAATTTCTACTATTGCCTTTCATTTGTTTTAGAAAATATTTTATCTACAGGAAATCTGTTTTGAAGGTTAGATTGGTGCTCTAGAAGTCTGAAGCTATAATTTTAAACAGAGTAAATTGATGTTCTTTTCTTAGAATATAAATTTTCTAGAGCTCTCAAGGTCAAATGACATTTCTTAGGATCCTGCATGATTATCCTTTATTGAATGTGCAAAACCGAAACTTTCTAAGCACTAATATTTCATTTTTATGGATTGTGGCGGGCAAACACAATACCACTTTTCTGGTCTTCCTCTTGATGATATTGGCTCCAAACTAGACTTATGGACTTGAGCAATGTTCTGAGATGACATCTTTGGAATAACAACATATTACGTCTTCAGACACAAAATTAAGTGAAGCCATTGCTTTAAGATATTACCATAGGCTATAGCAATTGTAAGCAGACAAGCTAAGTTGCACTTCCATTACTTTATTGTTATTGCTATTGCTGTTATAAGTACAAACTGCTATTGCTATATTACCCAAGGCTATAGATATTGTACACTTAAGATTAGGCCCATTTGGTACTTCCACGAATTACTTTATTATTATTTCCATTGCTGAAGCTAGTATTACCGTTTACGACTTCCTCTCATTTGTGAAATTCGCGGATGCAACAAATGAGTATGAGCACAAGCTTGAGTGCGATCATTTAAAAACAAAAAATAAACTTGATTGCGGCAGCAGCTGGTATGCATTGCATGAAACCTACATTCCCTCCTTGAGACTATATGAAGTTCTAATTTTTCTGTGATACCTAGGTTTCTAAAAGTTGGGGTGGGTTTTATTTCCTTCTCATTAACAAGCTATACACTTAGTTACTAAATAAATTATGCTAGATGATTAATAAGAACATTTATGCTTCAGGAAAAATGACATATTTAGGTTTGATAGAAAAGAAATTTCAATAAACATGAACAACATATAAGACAAGTAAAAAGGAATGTTGCTCTTTAATATCTCTCAAATGGCCCCACAAAAAGTTTCCTGCAAAAACGTAGAACAATATTTCTCACTTGCATGGGTATCTTGCATACCTCTGCGCATCCATTATAAATTACTATTGATTGGTGTTCGATTATAATTCATAGCGAACTATATCAGCAAACTTTATGACTGTGAAAGTCCTCATTAAACATATCTCCTCTGGTGTCTTGAGTGGCACTAATGTTCTTTCTCCTTTCTTCTTGTGATAGAAGACGCCACGTTTGACTGGATTATCATTACTTCACCAGAGGCAGGAAAGGTTTTTCTTGATGCTTGGAAGTAAGGGCTCGGTTGAAATTTTCCATTAAGGAGGGTTAATCTTGTCTTAAGTTCTTCACATTTGTGATGTTGAATAACTAATTTATCCTTTTGACAAGTCTTTAATACCGTTCCTCTGTTGGGGAAAATCTCTGTGAAGTTTGCTTTAAAAGTATAAAAATGTTGAGCAGTAGAGAAGACCTGATGTTAATTTGAGTCATTTAGTGTTTGACTTGTCTGTAAAACTAAAGCCATTGAAGTGTTTGAATATATTGCTGCTTGCTTGTGTAGACAATTGTTGTTATTTTATTTTTTAAAATTTTGAGCAGCTCTTTTTTAATTATTCTTTCAGAAAATTTTAGAATTTTATCTACTTGTTGAAGATGTTCCGTTCAACTCCATAAGCTAGGATGCAAATACTTCCTATATGTTATGGTTGGTTATTCTCATATTAAGTCTTGATTATCCCCTTAATTGATATGTAGCTTTATGTGACACAGTTTTAGTATGAACCATCCATTGTGGACGTATTCCTTGAAGAAGAATAGAAGCTTCAGTAGATTGATTGTCAGCATACACAATTAGAAAAAATCATTAGTGTCTACAGTAATGTGTGTACTTATGTTGTCAGGTGAAGTTTTTTGACTAAAAATGGTACAAAAATTTAGTTCCCAGAAAAGATGATTGTGTACTATCTATGCTTTCCATTACAGTTAATTTCTTGATAGAAGCCTCAAATTCTTTAAGCTGCCTAAATGATCTATATTTGCTTTTGCACTATCTGGTTCCCTCATGTTTCAAATTTGCTACTTAGAGCTGCTGGGACCCCATCTGTCCGAATAGGTGTCGTTGGATCTGGTACAGCTAGCATATTCGATGAAGCGGTTCAGTCTTCAAAGCAGTATCTTGATGTGGCATTTACGCCATCAAAGGGTATTGAGTTAATTTTTCACTTTTTCTTTGACACTTAAAACATAGCATACGCCACAAACATGTGCGTCGGGGCTGACACTTGTATTTGTCATTTTGTTTAGAGTTTTAGACCCCTTGTATTTGCAGAAAGTGTCAAATGAAAATTTGACTGATATTTTCTTTTTCGTCATTGACTGAAAACTTCTTTTTGATTGCATTTTCAGCAACTGGTAAAGTTTTAGCTTCAGAGCTTCCAAAGAATGGGACTGATAAGTGCACTGTTCTCTATCCTGCTTCAGCAAAAGCGGGCACTGACATTGGTGTGCATGATATTGCTCCTTCTCTTTATGTTTCTGTCTCTCCTCATTCTCCCATTCCAATTTTTTTACAGAAATCTCTTTTTTTTTGTATGGAACTCTTAGTTTCTATGGAGGTGTCTTTTTCTATTTTCAACCATTATCCGAAAAAGTTAAAAGAAAAAAAAAGGTAAGGAAAGGAATAACCACGAAAATCATGGCTTCCTTTTCCTTTTACTAGCCGTAATTAGTACACAGATCAGGGTTCATCTGATATCTGCAAGACTGCAACTGTCTCACCTTGATATTTCATGTTTAGTATGGAAATTTTCCTCAGCATATGAATCTATGTGAAGTAATCTTGAACGATATACGGCTTTTTATTTCAGAGGAAGGACTTTCTGAGCGGGGATTTGAGGTTACTCGGTTGAACACATACACAACGGTACAATATTTCATTATTGCATCATTGGAGAAAGATTCATTTTTACTCACGTGAGACTAGTGTGCTTGCAAATTTGGTTAACACGTACTTACCCTGAAGAGAGGGCCACTTGTCTTTTTATCCTGATAAATGGTCAAAGTTTTAGCTATCACGCTTCCTCTTGGATCCTTTAAGTTGATCTAAACTAATTAAATCTCATCTTGTTGTGTATAATCTATGTCATTTCTTGCAGGCACCAGTCAATCAGGTTGATCAATATCTTCTTGAGCTAGCACTCTCTGCTCCTGTTGTTGCTGTAGCATCTCCCTCTGCCATCCGGTAGGATGCTCCATAATTGTTCATTTTTATAGCAAAAGTAAATGGATGATGCAAGCACTAGGTTCTATAGCTAATGTTTGTAATTACGCCAACATACTAGAGAATATTTTACATAAATGTTTCCAGATATTATTCGTTGAGCCAGAGGATAGAAATGCACCATTTCCTTTCTCATTTTTTTTTTCATTTTGCTGAGTTATGTGACAGGGTATGGACTAATCTTATTCCAGCATCGAGTCAGTGGAACAATGCTGTTGCATGTATTGGGGAGACTACAGCTTCTGCAGCTAAAAGACTTGGGTTGAGAAATATATACTATCCAACAAGTCCTGGTCTTGAAGGGTAACTTGTTGATTTTAATATCTTAATGTGTTCTTCTGTTGCATCTTTTCTCCCTTTCTGTTTGTGTCCATAATTTTATAAGATACTTTGACTCTATCTTGTAAAGCCAATATGGCAATTGTTATTTTTAAGTGCCCATGTTTGCCCGTGTCGTTGGTACGATCTGTTTCGCTTGGAAGTAACTATTCACTGCCCGTCTCTGTTAGGAATTGGCTGTGGGAAGAGAATAAAGTGTCAAATAAAAGAATATGTTGCATTCTTGTCCTTGTCTTTATGTTTTCTTTATGCCTTCTTCTTTCTTCAAAAGATTTCTAGTTTATGTATTTTTTGTTTGTCCCTCCTAACCTGGGTTGTTTTTATTTGAATTATACAGATAAACCAGTTAGAACCCTGATGTGAACAGTTTCGCAGGAATTCAATTTCCATTAGTATTATATCAAACACTGTGCATCAGGGCTATCTCTGAGCAATTTTAACCTTACTGTAACCAGCCGATATCGTTTATTTGACCTTTTTGAAATTATGGAACTCACTTCTTTCAAAAGTTCACCCACAAAACACTTAAATAGTTCTATGATCCACCTTTTTATTCCTACCTAATACCACATTTTTCTTGCGTCTTCATGATGGCTTTATATTACGTCACAGTACTTAATTAAAGGGTCATTACTACTCCTACATTCTTGGGTTATCATCTTATTAAGTAGCTTTTATTGAAGGGGTACATTTTATTAAGTAGCTTTTTGAGGGCAATCTAAACTCCCGTCTAGCCACTTCTTGGGTCATTCTGCTGCTATCTAGCCACTTCTTCAGTGCCCCTGATCTTGGCAATCTAAACTCCCGTCTGACTGGAATATTTTATGCTGAGTAAATTGGGTGATGTTATGACTTGGTATTACTACCTCTCCTGCCCTAAGTTGCTCGGACACGGGTGTGGGTGTCCAACACCGGTGCACCTAAACTGCCGTGTCGGAGCAACTTAGCTCCTGCCGATGGGATGGTTAACCCCAATGCTGTTGTTTCATTCAGTAACTTTTCTTGAACAGGGTATGCTTGTGTAATGGTCTCACCAGTATGTTAATCCTATGACAGTGGCAGCTTTTGTTGTCAAGATTGGCAACTCGTCGGAAAAGAATTGTCTAAAATTCTAGTTTTTTATTGAACTTCCTTATGAAGTTTTAGCCATTCAGGCAAGCCGAACTGCTATCTTCTTTTCTCTAGACTGTCTCCGCCCTTTTTCACTGGATAACACTTCTCTACGAAGTAAACGATAAGAAAAAGCTTACTCTAACTACCTGAAGGTTGTTAATTTCCTGCTGATGCTTTTAGGCATGTAGTGATATATGTAGGAGGAGGCAAGGGACTATATATTGGTTTCCATTTTCCATTGTGTGTTTGTAAGATTTGCTTAAATCTGATCTACTTGATGCTATTATTACATGGTGCAGGTGGGTGAGTAGCATTCTGGAAGCATTAAGTGTACATGAGCAAGTACAGAAGGTCTAAAGGCCGTGCAATGTGGCTTCTGGTAAATTCTTTTTCCAAAGTTCATATTTATTCGTCACTGGCTATAAATGCATAATAGACCAACAGACAGACATGCAGACATGTTTAAGTGATTAATGTGCATATCGCTCTGAAATAGTTTATGAGTTACTTACAAAAAATTGCTGTATCTTCAGACGGTGGGCTGAGAGAGCTCTGGTTCCACTCTACGGTCATCTTTGCAATGGCAAAGCTGATTAAAAGCTTTCTATACATGCAGCTTCAACGTGGCGCTGTATTTTGAAATCTTTGAAGTATTTATGCATAGAAGCGCAGAGGGAGGTGTAGGATCTAATTGACACATTATATGAGAAGACGTTGGGGAGACGTAAAGTTCTTGTTGTGCGGAGGTATTTACCCACTTGTCTAGCCAACTTTTCTTGTGAGGTAAGGCTGTCTTCTGTGAATAGGATCTTTTGTAATTGTTCCATAGGTAGATATCCCTTTAATTTTCTCTTTAACATTTTTTTGGCTTGATGTCTGATGTCTTCAGAATTGACTATAAAGCAAGCCCCTCTCGGTTCATACTCCAACCTAAATTTCCTCAAAAGAGAAACATCAAAATTTATCTAAATTTTAGCCATTCCTCGTAATGCACTTTATGTTGATTTTTGTAATCGTTCACTTCAAGTACTCAATTCTTGTGCTCCATTTGTAAGTATCTGCATGGGTAACTCTGGAAGTTTATAATTTTTCATTGTATTATTCCAAGGAATCAACTGAAAAGTACGGTAACATAACAGCTTTATGGTGGGCTCTCTCATCCAAACATATGCAGAGATTACCATCTTAAGCTGTAGATGCTGAGCTCTTTACGGTTCAAATTCAATCCTAGAGGTGTGTGAGACTCTTGTTCCAGTGAATACAGCTTATATCTCGTGATTGCTTTGTGGGTTCGCGTTCCTAGTAGTTTTTGTTCAGTCTGCTTTATATGGTTTTGCGTGACATGATTTTTTCCATAGTTTAAAGTAGTATATTAACTTTCCTCAATCCAATATAATTGAGAAAAGTATTGCGGGACTTGAAGTAAACCAACCAACCCAAAATATCCCCTTGCTGTTATAAAATAATTTTTTTGGGTCCAGTTGTATTTTGTATTATCCTGCATTGAATACAGGGAGAACTCGCCTTATAATCATGCTGAACGCACGCTCTAATAAATTTAACAGTAGCGTCTTATCACTTTGTAGAATACCGGGGGCGCTGTTGTGTTCATGGGATATGAGGCTGTCACTGGAGCTCTTTCATCTGTATCTCCAATGTAACTGTTTTATCCACGTGCTCATTGCGTCATTCTTGTGTGTTTGATACATATGGTAGTGGAAATTGGCATGCCTTGTCTGTGGAAACCATATATGTTTTAGTATTAAAATGTCACTTTTTGGAGGGACTTTTGTGTAGGACCGTGCATAATTTGGTAAATATCAAATTACCGTATCGAAACTGAAATTTTGGTATTCGGTATGGTATTTGATTAAGTTTTAAAAAAAATTGTTATTAGGTATGGTATTTGGTATTTTAAAATGAAATATCAATACCGTTTTGAAATATATATTATATTACACAATACATATTTTATTAATTCTGACACAAGTATAAGAAATCGAAAATTTTACTTTCCTTTATTCTTTGAGTTCATCAATTAACTCTAAGTAAATAACAAGATATTTCTCTAAGTTTTCTCTCTCTTGGTTGGTATATGTTGCTTTTGATAAAACTTCTGTCAACAAACTTTTTTAGCTTTGCACTTTTGAGTACCTTAATTGAATCACTGAAGATCAATTTTTTTGCATCTTCAGTTGGCTTTCAAGAGAGAGGTACATAAACCGTTTTTAGTTTTGCACTTTTCAGTTGGTTTTTAGGAGAGAAACGTTTTATAGATTTCACCTAATTGAATCACTTAACCATGGTAAGCAAATACGGTTTGGTGTAGACATTACGCGCGGGTATCAGAGACAGAGTCATGCTTATTTTATGTTTTTATCATTTCTAAATAGTTGAGCAAAATTCGGAATTAGATCATTCTTTTTGATAAATATAAACTTAAAGTACATAAATAATTAGCAAAAAGTTATTTAGTCTATGTAGAATGGGATCTAATAAAACTCTAATTGAGTATTGGTCATGCAATTTTACTTTTATCTTCTTATTAGTTTCCAATTTAAGTTATTCTATTTTACTTCTCCAGTTAATGGATGACAGTAACTATTAAACAATTTAAAATGCAAATAGTCTGCGCCTCAATCTCAAACTAACTGGAGTTAGATGTACGTGTCTCTTGATGAGTGTTTTTCGTGTTCTTCTTATTTCATTGCATTAGCATTTATCCTAAAAAGGTATGAGTTTTTTGCCCGAAACTAGAAGCCTTTAGCATTCTTCTTATTACGTTGACGTGCAGATTATTGGTCTTTAAGCTTAGTTTAATTTAATTTTAAGTTTAGTANCCTTCGTTACCATTACTAAGAAAAGTAAGTAGGAATTCGTCCCAGATAAACTACTGATCTAGCTTTTTCGCATCGAGGAAACCCCCTATTTTCTCTTTCAGGTTAGGCGCCCTTTGCTCGAACGAAAGAGGGTCTTTGCCGGGACCGATGCTAGTAGTTAGATTTAATATTCAACGCCCTTACGAGGTAGTGATGAGTTAAACTACTCGTGTTGGCATGGAAGTCAGCCCACTTTGGAGAAGATAGGTACTGAACCGTTGAAAGCATGCCAATTGTGCTTGACGAAGACCAACAATGGCCTTATGAAAGCGACAAAGATGAGTAGGCTTAGAAGGAAATAAGCTCCAGAAGAGCCCACGACATAACATTTCATGAAACTCCTAAAGAAGTTCAGGTACCTAAAAATAAAGAAAGTGATTAGATCTCAACAAGTTATGTCGCTTGCGAACCGATATGAAATGATCATCGACGTTATATTTGATACAATATAGTGCATAATATTGTAAAAGATTGTGAGGATCAGACCAGCAGTCTAGACACTTGAAGATGTAATGCCATTTAAATACAAGTCATAACCTATATGACTCATTTGATTAAATTTATAAGAAAATCCCTGAAGGATTTAAAAATGCATGAAGCATATAATTCAAAGTATCGGGAAATGTAATCGATCAAATTACAAAGATCTTTGTACGGTTTGAATCAATCTATGCGCAGTGATATAATCGCCTCAGTGAGTATTTGCTGAAAGCAAGTTACATAAATGATGTTATTTGTCCATGCATTTTTATAAAGAAAATGGCATCAGAATTTGTTATACTTGTTGTTTATGTTAATGACATAAATCTTATTGGAATTCTAGAAGAGCTCCAAAAGGCAATTGAATATCTTAAGAAAGAACTTGAGATGAAAGATATTGGAAAGACAAAACTTTGTCTTGGTCTGCAAATTGAACATTTAGCAAACGAGATCTTTATCCATTAATTTATCTATACAGAAAGGGTCTTAAAACGCTTTTACATGGAAGCATACCCATTGAGTACACCAATGATTGTTCGATCACTTGAAGTGAATAAGGACCCGTTCCGACCTCCATAAGACNTAGTGATATATGTAGGAGGAGGCAAGGGACTATATATTGGTTTCCATTTTCCATTGTGTGTTTGTAAGATTTGCTTAAATCTGATCTACTTGATGCTATTATTACATGGTGCAGGTGGGTGAGTAGCATTCTGGAAGCATTAAGTGTACATGAGCAAGTACAGAAGGTCTAAAGGCCGTGCAATGTGGCTTCTGGTAAATTCTTTTTCCAAAGTTCATATTTATTCGTCACTGGCTATAAATGCATAATAGACCAACAGACAGACATGCAGACATGTTTAAGTGATTAATGTGCATATCGCTCTGAAATAGTTTATGAGTTACTTACAAAAAATTGCTGTATCTTCAGACGGTGGGCTGAGAGAGCTCTGGTTCCACTCTACGGTCATCTTTGCAATGGCAAAGCTGATTAAAAGCTTTCTATACATGCAGCTTCAACGTGGCGCTGTATTTTGAAATCTTTGAAGTATTTATGCATAGAAGCGCAGAGGGAGGTGTAGGATCTAATTGACACATTATATGAGAAGACGTTGGGGAGACGTAAAGTTCTTGTTGTGCGGAGGTATTTACCCACTTGTCTAGCCAACTTTTCTTGTGAGGTAAGGCTGTCTTCTGTGAATAGGATCTTTTGTAATTGTTCCATAGGTAGATATCCCTTTAATTTTCTCTTTAACATTTTTTTGGCTTGATGTCTGATGTCTTCAGAATTGACTATAAAGCAAGCCCCTCTCGGTTCATACTCCAACCTAAATTTCCTCAAAAGAGAAACATCAAAATTTATCTAAATTTTAGCCATTCCTCGTAATGCACTTTATGTTGATTTTTGTAATCGTTCACTTCAAGTACTCAATTCTTGTGCTCCATTTGTAAGTATCTGCATGGGTAACTCTGGAAGTTTATAATTTTTCATTGTATTATTCCAAGGAATCAACTGAAAAGTACGGTAACATAACAGCTTTATGGTGGGCTCTCTCATCCAAACATATGCAGAGATTACCATCTTAAGCTGTAGATGCTGAGCTCTTTACGGTTCAAATTCAATCCTAGAGGTGTGTGAGACTCTTGTTCCAGTGAATACAGCTTATATCTCGTGATTGCTTTGTGGGTTCGCGTTCCTAGTAGTTTTTGTTCAGTCTGCTTTATATGGTTTTGCGTGACATGATTTTTTCCATAGTTTAAAGTAGTATATTAACTTTCCTCAATCCAATATAATTGAGAAAAGTATTGCGGGACTTGAAGTAAACCAACCAACCCAAAATATCCCCTTGCTGTTATAAAATAATTTTTTTGGGTCCAGTTGTATTTTGTATTATCCTGCATTGAATACAGGGAGAACTCGCCTTATAATCATGCTGAACGCACGCTCTAATAAATTTAACAGTAGCGTCTTATCACTTTGTAGAATACCGGGGGCGCTGTTGTGTTCATGGGATATGAGGCTGTCACTGGAGCTCTTTCATCTGTATCTCCAATGTAACTGTTTTATCCACGTGCTCATTGCGTCATTCTTGTGTGTTTGATACATATGGTAGTGGAAATTGGCATGCCTTGTCTGTGGAAACCATATATGTTTTAGTATTAAAATGTCACTTTTTGGAGGGACTTTTGTGTAGGACCGTGCATAATTTGGTAAATATCAAATTACCGTATCGAAACTGAAATTTTGGTATTCGGTATGGTATTTGATTAAGTTTTAAAAAAAATTGTTATTAGGTATGGTATTTGGTATTTTAAAATGAAATATCAATACCGTTTTGAAATATATATTATATTACACAATACATATTTTATTAATTCTGACACAAGTATAAGAAATCGAAAATTTTACTTTCCTTTATTCTTTGAGTTCATCAATTAACTCTAAGTAAATAACAAGATATTTCTCTAAGTTTTCTCTCTCTTGGTTGGTATATGTTGCTTTTGATAAAACTTCTGTCAACAAACTTTTTTAGCTTTGCACTTTTGAGTACCTTAATTGAATCACTGAAGATCAATTTTTTTGCATCTTCAGTTGGCTTTCAAGAGAGAGGTACATAAACCGTTTTTAGTTTTGCACTTTTCAGTTGGTTTTTAGGAGAGAAACGTTTTATAGATTTCACCTAATTGAATCACTTAACCATGGTAAGCAAATACGGTTTGGTGTAGACATTACGCGCGGGTATCAGAGACAGAGTCATGCTTATTTTATGTTTTTATCATTTCTAAATAGTTGAGCAAAATTCGGAATTAGATCATTCTTTTTGATAAATATAAACTTAAAGTACATAAATAATTAGCAAAAAGTTATTTAGTCTATGTAGAATGGGATCTAATAAAACTCTAATTGAGTATTGGTCATGCAATTTTACTTTTATCTTCTTATTAGTTTCCAATTTAAGTTATTCTATTTTACTTCTCCAGTTAATGGATGACAGTAACTATTAAACAATTTAAAATGCAAATAGTCTGCGCCTCAATCTCAAACTAACTGGAGTTAGATGTACGTGTCTCTTGATGAGTGTTTTTCGTGTTCTTCTTATTTCATTGCATTAGCATTTATCCTAAAAAGGTATGAGTTTTTTGCCCGAAACTAGAAGCCTTTAGCATTCTTCTTATTACGTTGACGTGCAGATTATTGGTCTTTAAGCTTAGTTTAATTTAATTTTAAGTTTAGTATAGTTTAATTTTAAGTTTGGTGTAGCTTAAAGAGAGTGAATGGAAAATGGTGGGAAAAGAAATGGAGGGAAGTGAAATTTTGAATTAGTGCACTTTGTCCCTCATTGGAAGAAGGAAAGAAAATCGATATGTATATATAAAGAAACTCTTCTTCTAGTTTTTAAAGAGTTGAGAAGAAGACAGGCCTCGCGCCGTCATCGTCGCTCGCACGGCTTCGGCTTCGGCTTCGGTTAAAGATTGATTGAGCCGGTCCGACCCGTTTTCTTTCCCAGATTATTTTAAATCCGTTTTTAAATTTTTCGCAATATTCATACCTGTTCAAAACAACTATGGTTGTTCTGAAAGGATTCACACCTATTCCAACAGCTATGGTTGTTCTGAAAAGGTAAACAGTACGAAATTGGCTATAAATATACCTTGAATCCCAGAATTTTTACTTACTAAAATTTTCTGATCTTCTTCTTCTTCTGCACAAAACCTTTCAATGTGTTTTACAGCCTTCGAGTGGTTCGTTGTTCACCGGCGTTTTTGGTACCAACACTCCGATGAGTTAAATTGTTCCATCTTGGGAGGATATATTCTAACACCTCGGGTACTTGAGGAATAATTTCCTTAAGGACACACTGTGTATTCAGTGGGCTCGGTTTATTCTTATATTATTTTCCATAGAAAAAACTAAGGACGCCTAGACTAGCGCGCCCGTGCTCAGCACGAGCTAGTGGTTGCGCTAGTCAAGTTTCTCACTGTCCCTAGTATATTTCACTAGCGCGGCCGTGCTAATACCGCGCTAGAGCCCGCGCTAGTGAGGTTTCTTACTGTTTCTGTATTTTTCAGAAATTATTATTGTTTTATTTTACAACAATACAGATTATATAACTCTTAAGAAAATTATATTTTTATTATATTCTGTATTATGTTTGTGGAGATTAAAAACCTTTGTGTTTCTACTCCGTCTGAATTTTACTATTCTGATTTGAAGATATAAAAACTTCATCAGAATTTTGAAATTCAGAAAACGATTTGAAGAACATAAAAGCTTCATTGTTTTTTGTGAAACAATATATAAAAACTTCGATTTTTATTTATTATACATACTATTTATTGTTGATTACAGTATTGTTTACTGTTTTGGTTTTGCCATTGATTGAACTCTTCTGTTGTTGACAGTGAGAAATGGCAATTGATAACAAAAATTCTTCTGCGATTGTTGCGGCAACGACGATAGCCTCGTCGAGCCGGACGACTGTTCCACCGGCAAAAAAATCATGAAAATTTTCTGGAGCTAACTTCAAAGGATGGCAGCAAAGGCTGTTATTCAGGCTTACCACACTTGGTATGCAGAAATTCACTAGTGAAGAGCCTCCAGTGCATGTTGCGGACATGCCAGACAATGAAAAGTTCATGATTGTTGAGGCGTGGAAGCAAGCAGATTTTCTTTGCAAAGGCTATATTTTAAGTGCTTTAGAGGATGACTTCCGGCAAGGTGTTAACGCTCAACAACGTTCTTCATGTTCCTACTATTAGGAAGAATTTAGTTTCTACTTCTTTACTAGTGAAGAATGGATTCAAATGTGTATTTGTTTTTGATAAAGTTGTTGTAAACAAGAAATGAAATGTACGTTGGAAAAGGCTACCTCACGGAGGGCCTTTTCAAACTCAATGTAATGGTTGTTGATACTATGAATAAAATTTCAGCTTCTTCTTATTTGTTGGAGTCAAATGATTTATGGCATATTCGTTTAGGACATGTCAATTATAAAACCTTGCGGAAGTTAATTAATTTAGAAGTATTGCCTAAATTCGAGTGTAATAAATCGAAATGTCAAATATGTGTTGAATCTAAGTTTGTAAAACATCCTTATAAGTCTGTTGAAAGGAATTCAAATCCTTTAGACTTAATTCATACTGACATTTGCGATATGAAGTCGACACCATCTCGAGGTGGGAAAAAGTATTTTATTACTTTTATTGATGATTGCACTCGATATTGTTATGTTTATTTGCTTAACAGTAAGGATGAAGCAATTGAAGCTTTAAGCAATACAAGAATGAAGTAGAAAACCAATTGAATAAAAAGATCAAAATGATTAGAAGTGATAGAGGTGGAGAATATGAATCTCCGTTTGCAGAAATACGTTCGGAATATGGAATTATCCATCAAACTATTGCACCTTACACACCTCAATCCAAAGAAATTGCGGAAAGGAAAAATCGGACATTAAAGNTCAAACTACTGCACCTTACACACCTCAATCCAACGAAATTGCGGAAAGGAAAAATCGGACATTAAAGAAAATGATGAATTCTTTATTAATAAGTTCCGGATTATCGCAGAGTTTGTGGAGGGAAGCTATCCTTACAGCTAACTGAATACTCAACAGAGTACCCCACAGCAAAACGCAATCTATTCCATATGAAAAATGGAAAGGTAGAAAACCCAACTTGAAATATTTCAAAGTGTGGGGGTGTCTAGCAAAGGTACAAGTTCCTTTACCTAAAAGAGTTAAAATCGGACCAAAAATAGTGGATTGGTTTTCATTGGATATGCTACAAACAGAAAGCATGTCGATTTTTGGTCCATAAATCCAATAATCCCGAGATTCATGTTAATACAATAATGGAATCAGATAATGCTGAATTCTTTGAAAGCATTTATTCGTATAAAACTGAATGCGAGTCGTTAAGTGAAAGACCTAAACGACCTTGGGAAGAACCAAAGGAAAATACTCCAAGTGTAGAAGATCCAAGGCGTAGAAAACGTCAAAGAACATCTACTTCCTTTGGACCAGATTTTCTGACATTCTTGCTTGAAAATGATCCTCAAACTTTTAAAGCAGCTATGTCGTCTTCTCATTCAGCATTTTGGAAAGAGGCAGTCAATAGTGAGATTCAACCAATTTTGGATAACCATACATGGAAATTGGTTGATCTTCCTCCTGGAAATAAGTCTTTAGGTTCGAAATGGATCTTTAAACGAAAAATGAAAGCTGATGACCCTATTGACCAATATAGCAAGACTTGTTGTCAAAGGTTATAGACAAAAGGAAGGCCTTGATTACTTTGACACTTACTCACCAGTAACGAGGATACCATCTATTAGGATATTAGTGGCATTAGCGGCCGTGTATGGTTTTGAAATCCATCAAATGGATGTTAAAACGGCTTTCTTAAATGGAGAATTGGAGGAAGAGATTTACATGGAACAACCTGAGGGTTCTGTGGTTCCTGGTAAAGAAAAGAAAGTGTGCAAACTTGTTAAGTCGCTTTATGGACTTAAACAAGCACCCAAACAATGGCATGCCAAATTTGACCAAACAATGTTGGCAAGTGGGTTTAAAATCAACGAGTGCGACAAATGTGTTTACATTAAAAACACTCCAGGTCATGAAGTCATTGTTTGTTTATATGTTGATGACATGTTGATAATGAGCAAAAGTATGGCAGATATAAATGCTACAAAACGCATGTTGGCTAGAAAATTCGACATGAAAGACTTAGGAGTTGCTGATGTGATCTTAGGAATCAGAATTCACAAGACTCCACAAGGTCTAGCATTATCACAGTCTCACTACATTGAAAAGGTACTTGACAAGTTCAAGTATTTGGATTTCAAAATTGCCAAGACTCCAATTGACGTGAGTTATGCACTTCAAAAGAATGAAGGTGAAAGTGACTCACAACTGGACTATGCAAGAGTATTGGGAAGTTTGATGTATATAATGAATTGTACGCGACCAGATATAGCATGTGTTATTAGCAAACTGAGTCGATTTACAAGTAATCACAATCAAGTACATTGGATGGCAATGAAATGAGTTTTGGGGTATCTGAAACATACCCAAAATTATGCTTTGCATTATTACAAATATCTCTTCGTGATAGAGGGATATAGTGATGCAAATTGGATCACTGGATCATCTGAAGTTAAATCCACGAGTGGATATGTTTTCACAATTGGGGGTGGAGCAGTGTCTTGGAAATCATCCAAACAAACAAGCATCGCCCGTTCTACAATGGAATTTGAATTCATAGCTTTAGATAAGGTCGGTGAAGAAGTTGAATAGCTCCGGAATTTCTTGGAAGATATTCCATTTTGGCCCAAACCTTTGGCAATATTGTATGCATTGTGATAGTCAAGCGGCAATAGGCAGGGCAAGGAGCATTATGTATAACGAAAAATCTCGTCATATTTACGACGGAGACATAATACCGTTAGACAACTACTCTCTAGAGGTGTTATCACAATTGACTACGTAAAGTCAAGAGATAACGTGTCAGATCCACTTACAAAAGGCCTATCTAGAGAGGCAGTTGAAAGATCATCAAAGGGAATGGGGTTAAGCCCTAGGACAAGTCATCATGGCGGTAACTCTACCTAGCATACTGGAGATCCCAAGAGCTAGGTTCAAAGATATCAAACAAAGTTATGAATGACGGTTCAACATTATCAAATAACTCAACCCATTCTCGTGATGAAGATAATGTTCAGAAATAAAGGTAAAGCATTAAGGCTTTTTTATGAGTCAATAAGCTTAAAGTTTTTTAATGATTTGCTAAGTCTGGCAGGATATGACCAGATAGTGTGTCTTTAGGATTACACTTTTAGGAATCACATATGTGAGTGTGAAGTGTAAGCCGTTTCAAGGGGAATGAAAGTAAAGGCCCATTCTCTAAGCACTCATGAAACCAGGCGGTGTCATGGCTGAAACGAACACAACCGTGAGAACCATAGATGGTCAAGGATTGATTGTGTGACTTATGTTGTCTAGGTATACAACAAAGCTCGACGGTACAAAGATACCAAATCTACCGATTGACCGAGTATATCCGATATAAGTTCACTACGGAAAGCTCAAAGGGAAACCTACTTATCCAGATGCAATTAATTCTTGCATGTAAAATACACACACGTCCGTGCATTCCTTTATTTTATAGCCATTCCCCATTCATGTGGGGGATTGTTGGTCTTTAATCTTAGTGTAGCTTAATTTTAAGCTTAGTCTAGCTTAATTTTAAGCTTGGTGTAGCTTAAAGAGAGTGAACAGAAAATGGTGGGAAAAAAAATAGAGGGAAGTGAAATTTTGAATTAGTGCACTTTGTCCCTCATTGGAAGAAGGAAAGAAAATCTATGTGTATATATAGAGAAGCTCTTCTTCTAGCTCTTAAAGATTTGAGAACAAGGCAAGCCTCGCATCATCGTTGTCGTCGTTCGGCTCGGCTTCGGCTTTGGATTTGGTCAAAGATTGATTGTTTAATCTTTTTGGACAAAATTCCTTTCAAATTATTTAATTAATTAATGAAAAGTTTCGAATCCGGAATGACCCACGACCCGGTCGGTCTGACCCGTTTTCTTTTCCGGATTATTTTAAATCCGTTTTTAAATTTTCCGCAATATTCATACCTGTTCAAAACAGCTATGGCTGTTCTGAAAGGATTCACACATGTTTCAACAGCTATGGCTATTGTGAAAAGGTTGCAAAACCTTTTCAGAACAGTACAAAATTGGCTATAAATATCTTGAATCCCAAAATTCTTACTTACTAAAATTTTCTGATCTTCTTCTTCTGCACAATCGTTCTATCTTGGGAGGATATATTCCAACACCTCGGGTATTTGAGGGGAATACTTTCCTTAAGGACACACTGTGTATTCAGTGGGCTCGGTTTATTCTTATATTATTTTTCATAGAAAAAAACTGAGGACGCCTGGACTAGCGCGCCCGCGCTAGTGATCGTGCTAGTCAGGTTTCTCACTGTCCCTAGTATATTTCACTAGCGCAGCCGCGCTAATCCCGCACTAAAGCCCGCGATAGTAAGGTTTCTTACTGTTTCTATATTTTTCAGAAATTATTATTATTTTATTTTACAGCAATACATATTACATAACACAGATCGCCCGCACTGAACTAAAAGAACTCGGCCTACTTTCATTTTCACTTTTCGGAACTCTTGTTTTGGATGTGTTGAGATGATTCTCGTATCTATCATGCGTTGTAGAGGAATTACTGTAGAGGAATTTGGCTTGTATATACAGGTGTACCAATGTGTTATTGGGTGGTCGTCGTTGTTGTTGGTAGAGACACCTGAGCTCCAATCCTCTTGTTGTCTTGCATATGCTAGTTAGGTGTCATCTTGACCACCTAAGCTCAGTCATTTCGCACAGCCAGTGTTAGAAGCATTGATGGCTTCCCATCTTGTTCATTTTCAGCTTGAGCTTAAGCATCCATGGGGGTAAAAAATACAGTATTCGATGCTGGAGTTTGGTAACGTGGAAACAAAATGCCCATACTTCCCAAACAACAAATTATAATAAAGCAGAGAAGTATAAAGAGAATAAACCCAAAATGTTTGTTTTTTTAATTTCATCAGATTCGGCAACCATTTCTCTGTAGAATCCCCCAGACACCGAGCAATCTTCACCAGTAATTTGGCTTGTTTATACTGGAACTGCAACATATAATTACCGTTTCATAAATAAATTACCGTGCAATATTATCTTATTTCAATTTTCCCAAACAACCATACTCTTAGGCCACTGTCTGGTCAAGTGAAGTAAACCTGATATTGTTTGTTGCTATGCAGATAAAGCAATATAAATTCTTCCATTTTAATTAGCTTTACTTGAATGATACAGACAACACAAAAGCATTAAATGCAGGCATTTTTGTTTTCTGTTATGGAGAAATGAAAGCTTTATTGTAGTCTACTACTCCTTTGAGGGAAGCTTTCCACTAAGAAAATAGGAGAAGAAAGCAAGGGCACGACTTGGCTGATACGTAGGAACAAAATGCCCTGCTCCTCTTATTGTCACCAATGTCAAGTTTTCATACTCCTCTACATATCCACCAACCTACACAAAATCAACACCATCATTTAGCATATTCACCATGTAATAATATTCGGACGCTGATCTAAAATTTGAAGTTTATGGGTTTCTGTGTTCACTGTTTAGCTACTAATAAATGAGCTATCGTTGTCCAACCGACGCTGTCGTTGACAACCGATCCCCCCAAATACAAGAAAGTACGTCAACAACAACAAACTCAGTGCATTCCACAAGTGGTGTCTAGGGAGGGTGACATGCACGTTGCCTTAACCCTCCGATCAAAATGCAAGTAATTAAGTGAAAATGAAAAAAGATAGATAACAATTTATTTTTTTTGCTTTATGAGCATTTACCTCTCCTTGGAAATACCAAGGGTACCAAGCTGTCTTGATTGGTAACTTTAGCTTCTTTAAAGCATACCTCGTATCTGTCACTGGCACTACAACATCCATGTCACCACTGCAAAGCATATTGTCATTTGTTCAAGTTTGTTAAAATTCTCTTTTATCATTATGTTATCTTGAAATTTTGTGGACTTTTTTCCCCATAAATCTTACCTATATAGCCAGATTTTTAAGCCACTCTTCATCAACTGACGCAAAAGTGGCAAAACTGTCAATGGTCTATCTTTCCAGCTGAGATTAAGTGTGTTACTGTTCTCAATTAAAGAAAATATATGATATAATGTTAGAAATATTCTTAGAAATGTCGATAATAGGAAGAAAAAAAAGTATTATCACTAAATCAAGAGTGTTATACTTGCAGCTTTCCCATGGATAGGGAAGATTTGTAACGTTTGCATGGATAGCCTTTTGAACTTCAGGTTTGTCAAAATAGGACTGAATATAAATTGGCATGCAAGGATCAACTTCTGAGCTCTATTCAAAAAAAAAAAAAACCAAACAATTTGAGAGGATTACTTAATTGTACATTCTTAAGTTTCTCTAAGACTATAAGCATTAAAGTACAACCCGGTGCACTAAGCTCCCGCTATGTGCGGGAAGGCCGAATCACAAGGTTTATTGTACGCAGTCTTACCCTGCATTTCTGCAAGAGACTGTTTTCACGTACGCTTTAAACCTGTGACCTCCTGGTCACATGGCAGCAACTTTACGAGTTACGCCAAGGCTCCCCTTCAACACAATAAACACTACAAATGATATAACACTGCTTACTGAGGTACTTGAGGGTGATTCATTGGGGCACAATGGTGCGTAAATGTTGTATAAAAAGATATTTCCAATTTCTTTGTCGATTTGGTTCAAGTAGTCGTTGCATTTCTTGGATGCAGACGATGGAGTAGAAAAATTACAACTTGATATGATTTTGTTGTATAATTCATCTGATATTAGTGCATGAGACCAGTAATATTGTGTTGTTCCTTTCATGTTGGCTTCAAAGTCAACATAGGCATTGCCAATCTGAGACATGAATTTCATTAGTGGAAAAAATGTGCTGCTAGAGATGTTAATAAGATCAAAAATATGCTTACAGTGATGCCTTTCAAATTGATAATAGTCTGATTTGAGTAATTGTTTTGCAGAAGTATAAGCTGAGCAAGTTGAGGTACATAATGCCCGGCGTAGCTCTCTCCAGTAAGGTAAAAGTCCCTTGTTTTGTATTCTGGAAATCGTTCGAGCCAATTAACTAAAAAAGTGTAAGAATCAATAGCTGTTGTTCTGTCTCCACTAGAATTGTAGTCCGCACTTGTGTTTGTATATGAAAATCCAACACCAGCAGGCGATTCGAGAAAGATTATGTTGGCCTCTAATGAAGAAGAGAATGTCAAAACTCATTAGTGTATGTTCTGAGAGTACTTCACTTAGATTTGATACTAGTAATACAGTCTTTGACTATGTTGCTCGGACTCTCAGAAGATGTCGCTGGGTGTTTGGAGGATCCGACACGGGCGCGGTAACGTTATTGGAGAGTCCGAGCAACTTAGATCTTTGACTAAACTCACCAGAAATCCATGAAAATTGATTCCTCTGTAGACTACTGTCTTTGTTAACTCTAAATGGCCCAAGTTCACCAAATGCTCCCCCACCAAGTGAGGAACAACCTGGCCCTGTTTGTCACATTTTGAAATCAAGAACATGAAAATAGCGTAGGAGCATGTATATTGTTCTAAAGAAAAGTGTCAGTAATACCGTTTTACTATATGAAATATCTTCATTTTACTCTTTGTTATACTTTAGGGTCTTTGCAGTTAGTAAATAGTCTCGTGTTTGCCCTTGTTCATAACAGAGCTCTAATGTGAAAATATAATGGAGGGTAATCTTAAATTATACTAGTCAAGAGTAGAGGGTTAAGTTTGGACCTTTTTCTCCAAGTATATATATATATATATATATTGACATGTGAAATCCACCTAATTCACGTAATCACGTTGGAGTTCCGTTAAAGTCAAGGGCAAATACGAGATGATTTGCTAATAACAAAGGTATATGTGGACCAAAGTATAATGAAGATTAAAATTAAGATATTTCACAATATAAAAGGGTAAATTTGAATTTTCTTTAAACTTGTTTTAGTAAAGTTCCTACAAGAGTAAAAGGTGAAGCGTGTCAAGTAACTTTTGCATTTTGTGTGTTCATATTGTACACTTTGCCATTCAGAATTTTCCCAAAAATATGGCAACAATACTTGATTCATCACAAAAGAACTCTGCATAAGCTAATGAACAATATGTGATCTCATTTCAATATTTTTGGAATAACTAAGCATATAAAAACTGGAAACTAACCTCCATTGAGCCATAAGACAAGGGGCTTAGAAGCAGAATTTTCCGGCGACTCGACGAAATAATAAAACAAAGCTCTTCCAGCAGTTGGATCAACCGTAACATAACCTGAATACTGGTTTAAATCTACACCTTCAGGTTGACCAGGTAGTTGTTCTATTCTGTCATTCTCTCTCAGTGAATTTTGAGGACCAACATGTACTGGTGAAGTCCTACTAAATTGTGGATAATAAGTAGTAGTAATACTAGTTTTTTCCATGTCTTGCCTGAAATAATGACCATTTGGCTTTAGGCTTTTAGCTTCGTAACAATGCACTAAAGCTAAAACTAACAAGGTTGAGAAAACGGAGTGAAAAAATGATGTTTTAACCATTTTTAAGTTGTGTGAAATGATAACAAGTATGATTATGCATCTGTCCTATTTAAATGCCTAAAGGTTTAAGTTTTGTGTTCGGCCAATATAGTTCATGATTTCGGCATAGTTTTGTTTTTTTTTGGAAATCTCTAAAGAAAATGTTGCCGAATTATATGTATATATAATTGATTAATGACACTTGGAAGCCCTTGTTTGATACTCTTAATCTTTTTTATGTTACCTATATTCCAATCAAGCTCTGGTTTACTTTTCTGTTTTGTTTATCATAAACTCTCTTAACTTAGTTGAATATTCCCTAGGGCATTTGATGCAACGGACGGCAAGATTTTCTAGTGCTCGATTATAACCATCATGTATTGTCTGCTTTCGACTCACATTCGCATGGTTTGAAAGTGCGCCTAAAATTTGCTTTTTCATATAATTGAGTCTTGATATTGTCTGCTTTGCACTCACATTTGTACTTGTTTGAATGTAGTGCCTAATGAAGGCCTAAAATTTGCTTTCTTATATATTCATCGACTCTATCATCTAATCTAGTGATATTATCTACTTCGAACTCATATTCACACCGTTTGAAAGTTGTACCTAATTATGACCTAAAATTTGCTTTCTTATATATTCATCGACTCTAACCGTCCAGCAATACTATCGAGAAAACTATCCTCTATAGCCCTCAAAATTAATTTTCTGAAATGACTATTGTTTAGTGGCTATTAACTATCATTTACTTAATTACTTCCTATAACTATGTTTTCACTTGTTATAGAGTGTATTCAGTGAAAAACAAGGAAGTCCAGCTAAACATATACTGTATTCATATGTATTCGCGAGCTGTATTCGTGAATACAGTAACGAAAATCTGCGGAAAAAAAAATTCAGCTGTTTAAAAACGGTAAGTGAATCAATTAATGAGATGGACTCCTAGTATAACTCAACAAACTCAATTATAACACGCAAAATTTGTATTTTCAATTATAAAAAAGATTCTCAGCCGAAAAATACCCCAAAAATAGAGCAATCTTCAGAGATTCAATCCATCCTTTTTTTAGTGGTATCTTTACAAATAGTTTATATATTGAAATTATATAATTACATTAAATACAATTAAATACATACAATACATTGAATACATGAAGTATAGATGGTCATCTATAGTGCAAAAACATATGAATACATACTGCAGATACATTTGAATATATATATACATATGAATACATAAATGATATTAATTAAAAAAATATATGAATATATTCTACAATACATATTGTTGAATATATACTGTTGGATAAAATAGTGAAGCAAAGTGAAGCTTTGAAATTATATAATTAACTTAAATGCAGTTAAATACAGTGAATATATTAAAAAAATAAACTAAAGACAGTGAATACAATGAAATACATGGAATACAGCGAGATACATTGAATAAAATGAAAATAAAGGTAACGGATTCTTCAAGTTCCTCAGCCCCAAACTCCATCCCCAATCCACCGATATCCAGGCCGTTGCCACGTGGGACGTCGTCGTCGGTACCGGCGCCCTCTGGATCATTCCGGTAGTGAATCTCTCATATATTGGCTGTTGAAAATTTTGAGATCTGCACTTGTATTTCTCCAGATCTTTGTTTCTCCTTTATCTTTTTCTGTTTCGTTTGGTCTTTCTTTTCCATTCAGCAAAAATCTATCAATTTTAACACTTACCACAACTTTTTGGAGCAAAAAATTTGAAAATTTTGCGAGACAATGGAAATGAATCAGTGGAGAATCGTGGTTGTGTTCATGGAGAAGAGCATGGTATTGAGAGAGAGGGTGGAGAGAGATTGTGGTTAGCTTGTATACAGAAAGTAGGAGAGAGAAAAATATTACCTAGCGTATTTAATGGCTAAACAGTAGGAAGTGACCATAAATACATATTTTTCCTATTAAAACTTAAAAGGTTGCTATAGAAAATAATATTTTAAAAGGATATTTATTTATAATAAATAAGGTGTAAAGCTTTGCTAACCAAATTTTAATAGCCCATATTTTTTTCCATTTACACGAAATGGCCCTTCAGCCCAAACTTATTGCATCTAATAGCCCGAAAAATTTATTTTGTATATTGTTTGTATAGTAATAGTATATTTTGTATATTATTTGTATATTGACAGTCTATTTTGTATAGTGAGTCTATATTGTATATTTTTGTATAGTAACAGTGACAGTCTATTTTGTATATATTTTGTATAGTGACAGTCTATTGTATATAAATTGTATAGCGGCAGTCTATTTAGTATATTTTTGTATAGTGACAGTCTATTTTGTATATATTTTGTATAGTGACATTCTATTTAGTATAGTTTTTGTGTAATGACAGTTTATTTTTGTATATATTTTGTATAGTGACAGTCTATTGTATATAATTGTATAGTGACAATCTATTTTGTATAATTTTCGTATAGTGACAGTCTATTTTGTATATATTTTGTAATATACCAATATTCAAATTTATTTTCACCGAAAAAAATACATAAATATCCATGTAAATATATACTAATGGTGGGCCTGAAATTATTATTCCCATCAAAATCAACTAATGACACACATGTGGAAATGGAAATTTATTTGGTCAAAAATCAAAGGATTTCCCTAGCAAAAAATGTTAGCCCAGGAAAAAATAAATGAGGCAATAACAGATAGGTTTGGATTTTTATTCAAAGGGTGGTTGTCCCTTTTTCTTTAGCCAATGATTTTCCTTTTCCAATTTAAAACAAAATCAACATCCCTTGAATTCCTAGAAATACGTGTTTCTTCTCATTTGAGGCTTTGGAGATGTTAACACCCTTCTTAGAAGGTGGTTAAATTCTCTACGATACTCTTTAGTTATAAATATTTAGTTGTCTATGATGATACTTTACAGTTTTAACCCAAAAAAAAAAGTGAGCTTAATAAAAAAGACATACATTTTTATGCAGCCACTTAAACATCCATTTACAGTTGGCATATCCTTTATTTGTAAATTTGCAAGGTCATTTAATCAATTACCGCAAAAATAAGTGTTTTAGTATTGTATTAAAATTTTAAAATATATTATTAAATTATTTTTTATAATGTAAAAGTAACAAATTTACCTAAGAATCACATTGAAATGCACTAAATAATTTTTTGCAATAAAAAAATAAATAACAAATTTTTGTCATGAAAAATAATTTTGTGACTTTGAAGCATTAAGACAAAGTTGAGCAAAGATCTTTTAGACATTATCTTATTTGATTTCATTGTAAAAAATTACAAGAAGGTTTAATTTATTCTTTGTCGGATAAATTAATATAATCGAACCGCCTGACGAAGGTAGGTCTAATTCCGAGAAATGACGGAGGAGGAAGAGAGAGTAGTACTGGAAAGGGAGTTGGAGCTTCAATTCCAAGAGCAGAAAGCAATACTTTTGGGCTAGCCACTAGAATTACTTTTGGGCTATAAAATGTGTATTGTCATTTTGGGCTACTGAATGTTATAGGTTTGACCCGAGTGACTATAAATGATATTTGCTTATAACTATCTGCTTTGGACTCACATTCACACGGCTTAGAAGTGCCTAATTATGGCCCAAAACTTGTTTTTTTATATACTCATTATTTAGGGTAAATTCAAAAATAGCCAGATTTACAAGTGGTAATTGAAAATTAGCCACAGTTTCAAAAGTAATCAAAATTTAGTCACTTTTCATGTAAAGATAAATTTGAACGAAACACTGTTCAAAATTCGAAAAATATTCCAAGATAATATACCGGAGTTCGAATTTTTTACATGTGAACTCCAGCATAATGTAATGACCCGGCCGGTCGTTTCGAGAGTTGTAGCGTTGTTCCCCTTTTTCTGCTTATTTTTGTACCTCACTGTTGTTTTATGACTTATCGAGTTAGTTGGTTCGGGTCCGGAGAGGATTCAGAGTGAGTTGAGACACTTAGTCTCTTAATTGAAAGCTTAAGTTGGAAAAGTCGTCCGGATGTCGTCTTATGTGTAAACGACCTCAGATTTGAATTTGATGGTTCTGTTAGCTCCAATGGGTGATTTTGGACTTAGGAGGATGTCCGGATTTTGATTTGGAGGTCCGTAGTAGAATTAGGCTTGAAATGGCGAAAGTTGAAATTTTGAAAAGTTTGACCTGGAGTGGACTTTTTGATAACGGTGTCGTATTGGATTTCCAAAAGTGGGAGTAGGTTTGTGGTGTCATTTATAACTTGTATGCAAAATTTGAGGTCAATCGGACGTAATTTGATAGGTTTCGGCATCGTTTGTGGAATTTAGAAATGTCAAAATTCATTAGGCTTGAATCCGTGTGTAATTCGTATTTTTGACGTTGTTTAAGGTGATTTGTCTCTTAATTGAAAGCTTAAGTTGGAAAAGTTGATTGGATGTCGTCTTATGTGTAAACTAGTGAATGGGATTTCGGGTTTTCTGACTTTTGTCGGATTCTGAGACATGTGCCCGGGGTCCAAGTTTGAGCCGATTTTAGATTTTTGGCTATAATTAGTATTTTTCTTGTGGAATTGATCCTTTTAGCCAATATTAATTGTATTGTACTTCTTATGGCTAGGTTCGGGACTTTTGGAGACCGATTTGAGAGGCAAAGGCATTTTGGAGTAGAGTTTTGCCCGGATTGAGGTAAGTAACACTTTCAAACTTGGTTCTGAGGCTCGAAACCCTGAATTATGTGTTATGTGATTGGTATTGATGTGATGCACATACCAAGTGACGGGCGTGCAGGCGTGCAGCGTGAGATTTGTGACCTGGTAGATCCCATGGCATTGCATAGTAGTCATATCTTGTTGATATCCATGTTTTCATCATATGATAAAGTAACTGAGTTGTCGATCATGCAAGATACCATGTTTAGGATTTATGCCGGTATTGTTGGGACCCATAGTGGTCGTTTCTTGCTGTCACCTTACTGATTTTATTGATATTTTGTACTCAGTCATATTCATGCATTTCATATCATATCTCAGTCTCTGTGGATATTTGTTAATACATCATATCATTATTTTCGAGCTAGTTTCATGACATTATGAGCCCGTGAGTGAGACTGGAGAGATTGATGATTGAGTGAAGCCGAGAGCCTGATTATGTGTGACATTTATGGGATCGGGTTGCACGCCACAGCGGTTATACTGATTTATAATAGTGTTTGGACTGAAGGAGCCCCTCCTGAGTCTGTACACACCCCTAGTGAGCGCGGTTGATATTATTCAGGGGTGGATCTTCCCTGGACATGGATCTTGTCAGAAACACTATATATACTTGGAGATTGATCTTTTCCACGGGCTGGATTGCCCTACTTGGTACTGGGTGACTGTTGGTCAGTGATGTATATATTTCGGGATGGATCATCCCCGTGCCATTTGGGCCATATACAGTACCGGGTGATTGAGCATTTGAGAGTGTGAGCCCATGAGTCTATTGGCATGGTGCATCACATACAACATGTGCATTGAAATGTAGAAATAGAGGAATTTTATGCTTCATATCTTTCAGGTTTGATCTATTTTACTGTTTTGAGTTATCTATTAAACTTGAAAGCATGCCTACGTTTCTGCACTGTTATTTCTATATTATACTATGTCGGTTGAGTTCGTCACTACCTTTCAGTCCAAGGTTTAGATTTGTTACTTACTGAGTTGGTTGTACTCACGTTACTACCTGCACCTCGTGTGCAGATCCAGGTGTTTTCGGTCACGACGACTGCTGATTGAGGAGATATGATCTCGGAGACTATTGAGGTAGTGATCTCGTCCAAGTCACACCTCTATTCGAGGTTGTGAAACGGTCGATTGTAATAATAATACCCAACAAGGAGTTGGGATCAAATCCACAGGGAGCGGAGATGAGATTAGTGGTATTTATTTGGAATAAGCACGTGAAGTAACTTAATTGCACTTCCACAAAGATGGTTTTGTTTTTACTTCTAAAATTACGTTACAGATTACAAGTCTAAAATATAAAACTAGAGAATGTTATTTTTGTTGTTTTCAAATAATGTAAAAGGCCTAGGGCTATGACCTTCACCTAGGTATTTTCCTAACGGGTTGTAAACTTTAAAGCGAGTTTTGTTAGTCGGGGTGTATTATAGCTATCAACACACAATTACCCACTCAATACCTCTCGGTAAGAGAGTGATTTTGCCCAATTTGGCTTTCTCAAGTCCAAATGGGTATTAAATAAACCAATTGATAAAATTCTCAAGTCGGGTTTTACTATCTCTAGATTCAACCCTTTAATTGGGACTAGCAATCTCTTGATTTCATCCCAAATCCTTGTTAGCCAAGTTTTCATAGACTAAGTCTCTCTTTCTCAAGTAGAGACCATGTCCATTAGGATTGAACTAATGTTTGAAACCATTAATTCTACAATTAATAGCAAGAACAATGCTAAACAATAAACACCCAACCATAAACAAGCCCTAAATCAAACACCTATTAGGTTCATACACTAGGGTTGGGTCACAACCCTAATTCAAAATTTTAGCTACTCATAGTGGGTAAAGAGAAAAGATGATAAAACTCATATTGCAAGATTAAAATATGAAAATCCAATGTTAAATCATCAATATAAGCTAAAGTTGCCTAAAGGGGTAAAAAAACCCGGCTACAGAACCCTTTCTAATTCAAAACTTGATCTAATTTCGTGAGAGAAGTCTATTTATACAAAGCTGGAATTTTCGAACAAAAATGCCCTTTCGGAGGTTCTGATGCCGCACAATTCTGTGTGCGGTCCGTACTTCTCTTCAGCTCTTGGAAGGAGTTGATTATGTGGATGCACAATTGTGGATTGCGGTTGCAACTCTTAAGTTCTGCGATCTACACATTTCTGGGTGTGGCCGCACTAGGCTCTTCTACGAATCACACATTTCCTGAGTGCGGCCGCATAGTTGATTTCTGCGGCCGCACAATTATAGTGCAGTCCGCATTTCTTGTTGGGCTTGAAATTGATCTCTCTAAACTTTGACTTCTGTGGCCTCACAATTATTGTGCGGTCCGCACTTTACACTAAGGCTCTGCATATTTTCCTTCACATTTTCGGCCGCAGATAGAATTCTGTGGTCCGCACTTCAGATTCTGTGCCTGATATTTGTCCTTGTTCATATCACTCCTTCTTGATTTGGATTTCATCGTAGTGGCTCATTTTTCCAAAACCCCTATAAGTAAGGATATTTCATCAGTTTTCGGGAATACCTTTAAAAAAAATTTTGAACTAAAACGAAAGTCAAAAGGCGCTAATAAGTAGTCAAAGATCCCCACTTATCAGTAGATGCATAATGTTCGCAGGCCTTGACTCTCCTTCCTTATCTTTATATGTATTTCAGTTCTTACTTATGATACATTGTAGTAGACTGTATTCTGGCATAGATGCTCATGTACTCTGTGACACCCCGATTTTGGGATAGATTGTATCGTATTTTGGGATTAATTCTGTGTCAAAAAGGGCTTTTCATAAATATTAATTGCTTCCGTCTTTATTTTCAAAGTTTTTATTGTGTTAAGATAGTTGAGTGGTGGCTAGCCTAGTTCCATGATAGGCGTCATCACGACGGTTAGTTTTCGGGTCGTGACAAGTTGGTATTAGAGCCTAGGTTACATAGGTCTCACGAGTCATGAGCAGGTTTAGTAGAGTCTTGCGGATCGGTACGGAGACGTCTGTACTTATCTTCGGGAGGCTGTCGAACCCTTAAGAAACTTCACATTTTGAATTCTTGTCATGTGAATCTTTTGATTCTGGTAACTAAACTTATGTTATTCTATTCTGTCACAGATGGTGAGGACACGTACTACTGGACATGATGGACATCCATCAGTACCACCAGTCAGGGCTGCGAGAGGTAGAGGTCGCGGTAGGGGCATGGTTCAGCTCTCACAGCAGCTACGGCATCACCTGCAGATCCACCAGTTGCCCCAGCCTCGGAGCAAGTTTCAATTGGCGTTGAGCTCTGGGACAGCTCAGGCACCAGCTGTGCGTATTGTGATTCCAGGCCTTCAGGAGACCTTAGCTCATATTCTGACCGTGTGCACCAGTCTTGCTCAGGCGATCTCTATTTCGGCCGCATCAGCCACTTCTTAGGCCGGGGGAAGTGCTCAAACTCCCGCCGCCCATACACCAGAGCAGGTGGACAGGGACTCCAAACACCAGAGGGCACTACTATCCCAGCCGGTTGTAGCTACTTAGACCCATGTGGTTCCTGTTATGGCTGATGACGAGCAGGGGAGATTGGAGAGGTTTGGGAGACTCCAACCTCCATCTTTCAGTGGTACAGAGGCGGAGGATGCCCAGGGTTTCTTGGACAAGTGTTAGAGGATTCTCTGTACAGCAGGTATTCTGGAGACCAGTAGGGTCTCGTTCACTACTTTTTAGTTTTATGGGGCTGCTCTCCATTGGTGGGAGGCTTATGAGAGGTGTATGCCAGCCGGTGCAGCACCTATTTCATGAAAGGAGTTCTCCGTTCTCTTCCTGGAGAAGTTCGTGCCTCAGTCCCGCAGGGAGGAGCTGTACAGGGAGTTCGAGCAACTTCATTAGGTCGATATGTCCGTGACCCAGTACGAGATAAGATGTTTTGACTTGGCCCGTAATGATGTCTGATTGGTTCCCGCATATAGGGAGAGGATTAGGAGGTTCATTTATGGCCTCACATTTCAGTTGCGATTGCTTATGACTAGAGAGAGAGTGTCTAGTACTACTTTTGATGAGGTTGTCGACATTGCTCGTCAGATAGAGACGGTCCGCAGCCAAGAGCGGGTTGAGAGGGAGGCCAAGAGGCCTCGTGGACAAGGTGGATTCAACGGTGTTCTTTGTGGGGGTCTGTTACACCACGGCAGGGATCGTCCTTATAGGCATACTCAGACGGCTCGCCCAGTTCACCGGGGTGCATCATCTGGCCATGGTTGACACAGTTCGCAGCAGGGTCACTCATCTCTCGGTTCCCTTCTAGCTCAGAGTTCGTCTCATGCACCATCAGCTCACATAAAGAGGTATTGTCCTCGCCTTTTGGGAGGTCCTTCTCAACAGAGGAGTCATCCCACAACTTCAGCACCCGTTACTTCACCACCTGCCTAGCCAACTCGAGGTGGAGCTCAGTCAGATAGGGGTCGCCCAAGAGGGGGAGGCCGATCAGGGGGCGGCGAGGCCCGATTCTATGCTCTTCCCGCCAGACTAGTTACCATTGCTTCGAATGTTGTGATCACATATATTGTCTCAGTTTTCCACATGGATGCCTCTTTATTATTTGATCCTGGTTCCACTTATTCAAATGTGTCCTCGAATTTTGCCCGTTATTTGGATATGCCCTCTGAGTCTCTAGTTTCATCTATTCATGTATCTACGCAGGTAGATGAAACTATTATTGTAGACCGTGTATACCAGTTGTGTGTAGTGATTGTTAGGGGATTGGAGACTAGAGTGGATCTCTTGTTGTTTAATATGGTTGATTTCGATGTGATCTTGGGTATGGACTAGTTGTCTCCATGTCATGCTGTTCTGGATTGTCATGCCAAGACAGGAACATTGGCGATGCCGGGGTTGCCCCGGATTGAGTGGCAAGGTTCTCTAGACTATGTTCCCAGTAAAGTGATTTTATACTTGAAGGCTCAACGGATGGTTGAGAAGGGTTTTCTATCATATTTGGCCTTTGTGAGGGATGTTAGTGTAGATATCCCTATTATTGGTTCTGTTCCGGTGGTGCGATATTTCCGAATGTGTTTCCTGCAGACCTATCGGGCATGCCGCCTGACAGGGATATTGATTTTGGTATTGACTTGGTGCCAGAAACCCAGCCCATTTCTATTCCTCCGTATTGTATGGCACCTGCTGAATTGAAGGAGCAGCTTCAGGAACTCCTTGATAAGGGTTTATTCGGCCTAGCGTGTCACATTGGGGTGCACCAGTTCTATTTTGAAGAAGAAGGATGGTACTATGAGAATGTGCATTGATTATAGGCAGTTGAACAAAGTTACAATCAAGAACAAGTATCCTTTGCCGTTTATTGATCATTTATTTGACCAGCTTCAGGAGCGAGGGTGTTCTCCAATATTTATTTCAGGTCAGGGTATCACCAGTTGAAGATTCAGGACTCGGATATTCTTAAGACAACCTTCAGTACCCGTTATGGCCATTATGAGTTCCTTGTGATGTCTTTTGGGCTGACCAACGCCCTAGAAGCGTTCATGCATCTGATGAACAATGTATTTCAGACTTATCTTAACTCATTTGTTATTGTATTCATTGATGATATCCCAGTGTACTCTCGTAGCAAGGAGGAGCATGCCCAGCATCTGAGGAATGTGTTGCAGCGGTTGAGGGATGAGAAGCTTTATGAAAAGTTCTCCAAGTGTGATTTTTGGCTTAGTTCAGTGGCGTTCTTGGGACACGTAGTATCCAATGAGGGTATTCAAGGGGATACGAAGAAGGTAGAGGTAGTTCAGAGTTGGCCCAAACCGTCCTCAGCTACGGAGATTCAGAGATTTCTCGACTTGGTCGGTTATTATCGTCGTTTCATGGAGCGTTTCTCTTCTATTGCATTTCCTTTGACCAAATTGACCCAAAAGGGTGCCCCTTTCAGGTGGTCGGATGAGTGCAAGGAGACCTTTCAAAAAGCTCAAGACTGCTTTGACCACAACTCCAGTTCTAGTTCTACCATCACTTTTGGTTCTTATACAATGTATTGTGATGCTTCTCAGATCGGTAGTGGGTGTATGTTGATGCAGGAGGGTAGAGTGATTTCTTATGGTTCGCGCCAGTTGAATCCCCATGAGAAGAACTATCATGTTCATGATTTAGAGTTGGCTTCCATTGTTCATGCGTTGAAGATCTGGAGGCATTATCTCTATGGTGTGTCTTGTGAGGTATTTACGGATCATCAAAGCCTCCAGAACTTGTTCAAACATAAGGATCTCAATTTGAGTCAGCGGAGATGCTAAAGGACTATGACATCACTATTCTGTATCATCTAGGGAAGACCAATGTAGTGGCCGATGCCTTGAGTAGGAAGGCGATGAGTATGGATAGTCTTGCTTTTCTTCCTGTTGGTGAGAGACCTCTTGCATTCGATGTTCAGGCTTTGGCCAACCGGTTCATGAGATTGGATATTTCGGAGCCCAGTCGGTTTATCGTTTGTGTGGTGTCTTGTTCTTCCTTATTCGATCGCATTAGAGAACGCCAGTGATGTGTCTTACATGGTTGGGGATAAGGTTCTGCTGAAGGTTTCACCCATGAAGGGTGTCATACGGTTCAGGAAGAAGAGCAAGTTGAGCCCTCGGTTCATTGGGTTGTTTGAGGTACTTCAGAGGATTGGGGAGGTGGCTTACAAGCTTGCCTTTCCACCTAACTTGTTGAGTGTGCATTCGGTATTTTATGTCTTTATGCTCTGAAAGTTTGTTGGCAACCCGTCTCATGTTTTGGATTTCAGCACGGTATAGTTGGATGGTGATTTGACTTATGATGTGGAGCCGGTGGCTATTTTGGGTCGGCAGGTTCGGAAGTTGAGGGCAAAGGATACATTTTCAGTAAAGGTGCAATGGAGAGGTCAGCCGGTTGAGGAGGCTACTTGAGAGACCGAGAGGGAGATGTGGGGCAGATATCCACACCCATTTGAGACTCCATGTATGTTTCTAGACCCGTTAACGTTTGTTTAAAAAGGGGAGGATGTAACGACCCGGCTGGTCATTTCGAGAGTTGTAGCCTCGTTCCCCCTTTTCTACTCATTTGTGTACCTCACTATTGTTTTATGACTTATCGGGTTAGTTGGCTCGGGTCCGGAGAGGATTAAGAATGAGTTGAGACACTTAATCTCTTAATTGAAAGCTTAAGTTGAAAAAGTCGACTGGATGTCAACTTATGTGTAAACGATCTCGGATTTGAATTTTGATTGTTCTATTAACTCCGTTGGGTGATTCTGGACTTTGGATCATGTCCAAATTTTGATTTGGAGGTCCGTAGTAGAATCAGGCTTGAAATGGCGAAAGTTGGAATTATGGAAAGTTTGACCGGGAGTGTACATTTTGATATCGGGGTCAGATTAGATTTTCGAAAGTTGGAGTAAGTTCGTGGTGTCATTTATGACTTGTGTGAAAAATTTGAGGTCAATCGGACGTGATTTGATAGGTTTCGGCATCGTTTGTGAAATTTTGAAATTTTAAAGTTCATTAGGCTTGAATCCGTGTGTAATTCATGTTTTTGACGTTGTTTGAGGTGATTTAAGGGTTCGATATCGTGATATAGGGCTTGTTGATATGTTTGGTTGAGGTCTCGGGGGCCTCGATTTGATTTCGGGTGGTTAACAGAATTGGAATGGAAGTTGAAAACTGCTCAAGTTTGGTCTTTTGCTGATGTGATCGCACCTGCGATGTTATTAGCCGCAGGTGCGATAGGTTGAGCGAAGGTGCGGAAAGATGTGGAGACCAACAGAGTCCGCAGGTACGATGTTTTTCCCGCACATGTGATAGCGGATGCGGATCAGAGGTCGCAGGTGCGGAGGCATCTAGGATTAAGGGTTTGTGCAAAAGTGCTTATTTCTCCGCACCAGCGGGCGCGCAGGTGCGGAAATGCCTGGGCAGAACCTATTTAAGCGAGACTTCGAGATTTTTGGCCATTTTCATCATTTTAAGCTCGGACTTTAGAGGTTTTTGAGAGGATTTTTGAAGAGATTACTGAGGTAAGATTCTTGTTTTCATTTTTCTTCAATAATGATGTTTCCCCACTAATCTCCCACCTAGTTGACGTTTTTTTGAGGTGAAAATTGGGGGTTTGAGGCTAGAGATTTGGAGAATGAATTTTGGGGATTTGAAAGACCATTTGGTATCGGATTTTAGTAAATTTGATATGGTTAGATTCGTGAGTGAATGGGCTTTCGGTTTTTGTGACTTTTGTCGGATTTCGAGACGTGCGTCTGGGGTCCGGGTTTGAGCTGACTTCAGATTTTTGGCTATAATTTAGTATTTTTCTTGTGGAATTGGTCCCTTTAGCCTATATTAATTGTATTGTACTTCTTATGGATAGATTCGAGATGTTTGGAGACCAATTTGAGAGGCAAAGGCATTTTAGAGTAGAGTTTTGCCCGGATTGAGGTAAGTAACACTTTCTAACTTGGTTCTGAGGGCTCGAAATCCCGAATTATGTATTATGTGATTGGTATTGAGGTAATGCACATACCAAGTGATGGGCGTGCAGGCGTGCACCATGAGAATTGTCACCTGGTCAATCCCATGGCAATGTATAGTAGTCATATCTTTTTTATATCCATATTTTCATCATGTGATAAAGTAATTGAGTTGTCGATCATGCAACATATCATGTTTAGGCTTTATGTCGGTACTGTTGGGACCCATAGTGGTCGTTTCTTGTTGTCACCTTACCGATTTCATTGATATTTTGTACTAAGCCATATTCATGCATTTCATATCTCAGTCTCTGTGGATATTTGTTAATACATCATATCATTATTTTTGAGCTAGTTTCATGACATTGTGAGCCCGTGAATGAGACTAGAGAGATTGATGACTGAGTGAAGCCGAGAGCCTGATTATGAGTGACAGTTATGGGATCGGGCTTCAAGTCGCATCGGTAATACTGATTTATGATAGCGCTTGGGCTGAAGGAGACCCTCTGGAGTCTATACACACCCACAGTGAGCGCGGTTGATATTATTGAGGAGTGGATCTTCCCTGGACATGGATCTTGTCAGAAACACTATATATACTTGGAGATTGATCTTTTCCACGGGTTGGATTGCCCTACTTGGTACTGGGTGACTGTTGGTCAGTGATGTATATATTCCGGGATGGGTCTTTCTTAGGCCATTTGGGCCATATACAGTACCGAGTGATTAAGCATTTGAGAGTGTGAGCCCATGAGGCTATTGACATGGTGCATCACATACATCATGTGCATTGACATGTAGAAGTAGAGGAATTTTATGCTTCATATTGTTCAAATTTGATCTATTTTACTGTTTTGAGTTATCTATTGAACTTGAAAGCATGCGTACGTTTCTGTGCAATTATTTCTATATTATACTGTGTTGGTTGAGTTCGTCACTACCTTTCGTCCCTACACCTTGTGTTCAAAGCCATGTGCTTTCGGTCACGACGACTGCTGATTGAGGAGACAGGATCTCGGAGACTATCGAGGTAGCTGCATGGCATTCACAAGCCTTGACTCTCCTTCATTATCTTTTTTTGTATTTCAGTTCTTACTCTTTAGACATTGTAGTAGACTGTATTCTGTCATAGATGCTCATGTACTCTGTGACATCTCGATTTTAGAATAGATTATATCGTATTTTGAGATTATTTCTCTGTCAAAAGGGCTTTTCTTAAATATTAATTGATTCCATCTTTATTTTTAAAGTTTTTATTATGTTAAGATAGTTGAGTAGTGGCTGGCCTAGTTCCACGATAGGCGCCATCACGACGGTTGATTTTTGGGTCGTGACACATAATATGCTGGAAGTTCATACACCGGTGCTCCAATCTCCATTATATTATGCTGGAACTTTTCATGTGCTAGAGTTCCAGCATAATATGATGGAAGTTCATACACAGGTGCACCAATCTTCAGTATATATGTCATGCTGGAACTCCAACATAGTTGCAGCAAAATAGTGACTATTTCTTAATGACTTTGCAAATACTGACTATTTTTCAGTCCGAAAACTGATTAGTCCACGCTATTTTTACCATTATCTATTTCTTGTTTTGGCGACGTGGATTTGCCGAAGGTGTTATATCAACTAACATTACGCATTTCTAATTTTGAAAGAATATGGAGGCCTTTGTCCTGTATTTTTAGAAATTTACTCGAAATGATTAACATGGAAATATTCCCAATTCATTAACACCAAGGTCAAGAGGTAAAACTAAAAGATGCAAAGAAGGGATGATAACAAATTCTGAGAGCTAATAAGATGAAAGAGTACGGTAAAAAACAATTATTGAGAGTCGGCTACAAGCAAAAAATAATGATCAAGAGAGTCGGCTTTCTTTAGTTATTTTTTCTTTTTTAAAAGAAAAAGTATAATTTAATTATAATAATTTACAATTAAATGTGGGGAATTAAAAAAAGCCTGATTTATAATTAGTATTGAGAAATAGTCACAGCTTAAAAAATAATCAAAATTTAGCCATTTTTTCAGGTAAAGATAAAATTTGAACAAAAATACCCTCCTTAGAAATTCGGAAATATTTCCACATAATATGCTGGAGTTCGAATTTTTTACATATGAGATTCTAGCATAACGTGCTGGAATTTCATAATGTGTTGGAGTTCCAACATAATATACTGGAAGTTTATACGTAGGAGCTCTATAATCGAGCATATCATGCTAGAACTTTTCGTATTTCAGCTAGGGTATTTTTGTCCAGATTTTATCTCCACATAAAATAGTGACTATTTTTTCGATGATTTTGGAAACACTAGCTATTTTCGGTTACCGGTCCTAAAACTGGTTAGCCCATACTATTTTTACTTGGGTGAATGACACAGTTATTCACAAAAATAAAACTATTTATCCTTACCTACCCATTTATTTTTCTACCATCAAACTAATTACATTTTCTACCCATAGTAATTTTTTGGGGAATTCTCTTTTTTCTCCAATTCTTTTTTATTTCTATGCTTCTTTTCTTTTTTCCTATTTTTCTCCTTTTCTTTTTTCTTGTTTTCTTCTCTCTTTTTTTCTTTTTTTCTCTTCTTTTATTCATTTAGTTTTGCCCAAATCGTATTATTGTTATTTATACCATAACTTATTCCACACTCAATTTTGACTCCTTTATTTTTTATTTAATTTTTGTCTTTAATTCTTGTTCCTTTTCTAATTTCATTTAACTCTTTTTTTCTTTTTTTTCTTTTCTTATTTCTTGTTCCTTTTCTAATTTCATTTAACTTCTTTTTTTTTTATATTCTTTTTCTCTTCATAATCTATTTTCATTTATTGTTTTCACTATTTTTTATTATTCTTAATTTTATACAATGAGGAAAAATAACTGATATAGTAAATATTATTCGCCTTTTTTAATATAACTAGTATAGTATACCTTTCGTCTTTTTTCTCATTTTTTAATTCAATTATTAAACTAAAATAATATTAGTTGTCACTTGATCTAATTCACTAAATATCACACTGACTGTTGTTGAGCAGCATAAATTACATAATTAGATTCTAAGAATCAACATGCAATTGTCATGCAAACATTGATCTCCTTTCCTACAAATATGAGTACACACTCTACCATTATCAGTAACACAACCAGTTATGGAGCAAGAAAACACAAATCTACAACCACCAAATTTCCCTATATGCTAGTTACACAGAAATGATAATAAAATATTAAAAAATACAATAAAAGTATAAGTAGCAAAAAATACTTCTAGTACCATATGATATCAATATGGTATACATGTATACCAATAGAGTATATGATTACTCTAAAATATTGTTGCAATTATCTACGACTATACTACTGTATCAAAATATTAAAGAATGCAATAAAAGTATAAAAAAATTATATGCTCGCATTGCAAGCTAAATATCCACAAAGCAACTTGCTCTATACTAACAAGGTATATAGTTGTATGGGGTCATTCCAACAATTGCCTATAACTATGAAAACTATTATATAATACACATAATCTATGTCCATCGGCACAAAAAAATCCCAGCACTGCAAATCATGTTCATATAAATAATTTCAGAATAGAATTCACTTTAAAATGCAACTAAAACAAAAAAAAAAATATTCAAACTACCACATGATATCAATATGGAATATACCTATACCAACATGGTATACAATTTTACTCATTAATTTCCGGCAACTATATGACTATACTTGTGATGACCCAAAGGGTCATCTTATGATCTAAGACTCCATTCAGGGCTCGTTAGTCTTTAAAACATTATTTTTATTCTCTCAATTTTTGTGCACAGTCCGGGCATGAATCCGAAAAGCCTTTACGTGAAAATATATAAAATAATAATTTTTTAGAGTTAAAATTGATTTTTAGTTGACTTTGGTCAACTTTTTGAGTAAACAGACCCGGACCTGTGACCATAGTAAAATATGAGACTTGGGTGTATGCCCGAAATCGAACTTCGAGGTCACTAACTAGATAAATGAATTTCTTGATGAAAATTGTTAGACTGAAATTTAACGGAATCAAAGAAATTGATTGATGTTTGAACTCGTTGAAATCGGGCCCGTATTTTTGGTTCCAGAGTCTGATACATGTTTATTATAATATTTAAGTCATATCTGTGAAATTTGGTGGAAATCGGAGTTCATTTTCTCAAGGCTTTTTCTTTCAAAATCATAGGTAAGTGTTCATTAACTCGTTCCTTCCAATATTTTACTCTTTATTCAAAGATTTAACCTAGAAATCTAAGAATTTCATGGTGGAATTTGGGGATTTTGGGTAGAAACTAGGTATTTCGAAATTTGGGGGAATTTGACCTCAATTGGGGTCGGATTCCAAAACTAATTGCATATTCGGGCTCGGGGCTGAACGGGTAAATGGATTTTGGTCCGAACCTCGAGTTTGGACCAAGCGAGCCCCGGGTCGGTTTTTAACTTTTTTGGGAAAACTTAGGAAAGCCATGATTATGCATTAAAGTTAATTCCTTTAGCAATAATTAAAGATATTAAACTAATTATGATTAGATACGAGTGGGTTGGAGGTGAATTCTAAAGGAAAAGATGTACTTGAGCAGTGAGTGGCCTGCAAAGTCGAGGTAAGTATTGTGTCTAACCTTAGCTTGAGGTAATAGGTATTGAGTGACTACTTGCTACTTGTTTTGTTGTTGAATACGATGTATAGGTGAGGTGACGAGTACCTATACGTTGTGGTCGAGTCATAACATGCGAATGAAAGTTAATTCTTGTTATTCTTGTTGTCTTAAAGCCTATTATCTATGATTATTATTGCTAGTGAAATGTTGGAAGATTTGTATTCGGTTCCACCGAGATGGATAATATTGTGAATATTGAGTTCAGATTGAAATGTTAAATGGTGATAAAAACTATGATGAAATACTGATTTCTTGTGAAATTCCTCTTTATATGTTGTTAAAAATTCTGTAACGGGTGAGGAAGAGTGTAAAGCACGAAGGGTGATGTCGTGCATAATTTATTTAAATGGTGAGGAAGAGTGTGATGACCCAGGGGGTCATTTTATAAATTTAGACTCCGTTCTAGGATTATAAGCCATAAAAAGATTAATTGTAACTACCTCAATTTACGTGCGCAATCCAGGCGTGAAACCGGAAAGCTTTTATGTGAAGATATGAGAAATAATAATTTCTAGAGTTAAAATTTGATAAAAGTTGACTCTGGTCAACATTTTGAGCAAACGGACCCGGATCCGTATTTCGACAATCCCGGAAAGTCCGTAGTAAAATATAGGACTCAGGCGTATGCCCGGAATTGAATTCTGAGGTCCCAAGCCTTAGATATCAATTTTTGAAAGAAACTATTTTGCTAAATTATTAATGAAACAAAGAAATGAATTAACGTTTGAAACTGTTGGTATCGGGCCCGTATTTTAGTTCCGGAGCTCAATATAGGTTTGTTATGATATTTAAGCATTGTCTGCAAAATTTGGTGAGAATCGGAATTTATTTGACGTAATTCGGACGTGCGGTTGATAAATAGTGAACTTTAAGTGTTCTTGAGAAAAATAATGAGTTTTAAGGTTTAATTCATAGTTTTACATGTTATTTTCATGATTTGATCACACGAGCAAGTCCTTATGATGCTTTTATACTTTCATGCATGTTTGGTTTACAGCCCCGAGGGCTCGGGTGAGTTTTAAATAGGTTTGGGTTGTGTTGCGCTCGTTCTTTTTTATGCTTCAACGTCGTTTCTTCAAGCATAAATGATATCATATTGAACAAATGAGCTCCGATTTATGTTTTGAATGAAGTATTAGATCCGTATCGTAATTACGGACCCGTAGAAAAAGGAATCATCGAATTTGGACATCGTATGAGAATTTTATGGTCATTTTACTAAGGTTGCCATATTTTTTAGGTTAATTACGAAATTGCCACCGATNAGTTGGGTTGACAGTGTTACGGTGGTTACATATATTCTGGCTGGTTTTATTATGGAATGATATTTGTTAAAGCTTACGAGCTATACTATTTTCTGTTTGCAATTGTTGAAACAAGAAATATTGTGAAAGGCTTGGCCTGAATTGTGAAAGTTATGAATAAATTGATATGAGATATCTGGTGGGAGCGGGTTGCATACCGCAACAAGGAATGATAAGGGTGGACAGGTGGGATCGGTTTGCACGCTGCAACAGGAANAAGCCTAACTTGACTAAAATTTCACAAGGAATCCATTGGAGACATAAAAATCGAGTTTCGGGATTGTTTGTCGTAAGAAACGAGGCAGAATAGCTGGCAGAAAAATATATATATAACGGGCAGACTTCATCTTCTTCAAATTTTCGGACCCCACAGCCCTAGGAACGAATTTCTTCACCAAATATCACCCCCCAAGTCATAGTTAATCAATTCTAAACTTTACTCTTTCAATTACTCATTGTTTTTCATCACTTTTAAATCAAAAACTAAGAATTTTAATGGTAAAAATTGAGGGTTTGGGTAGAATTAGAGAATTTTGTAAAAATCGAATCTTCACCTCGAATTGAGGTCAGAGTTCGAAAATAATTGTATATTTGGGTTCGTGGGTGAATGGGTAAACGTGATTTGGTCCGAACCTCGAGTTTAGACCAAGCGGGCCTGAGGTCGGGTTTTTACTTTTTTTGAGAAAACTTAGGAATTATAATTTTCAGTAAAGTTAGTTCCTTTAAAATTAATTAATGATATTAAGTTAATTATGGTAAGATTCGAGTGTATTGGAGGTGAATCNTTATTTTCACTACTTTTCATATTTTTGGCACTATTTTTATTTAAAGTTAAAGTTTGGAAACTTGCAAATTATTTGGGAGTTGGTTATAGTTGAGGCCTGGAAAAGACGGCTGAGTTATTTTAATTATGTTGCATACTTAATCAATTGTTTAGAATTCCTTCTTGGTTTATATTTATTGTCACAGTTATATTTTTTCTTGTTCGTGTAGAATTATTTTATTTCGTTATTGTATATATTATGGTCAAAGGTTATATGTTATTAATGCCCCGTTGTAGCCTCGTCACTACTTCATCGAGGTTAGGCTCGGCACTTACTCAGTACATGGGGTCGGTTGTACTGATACTACACTCTTTTGTGCAGATCCAGGTATTAGCCAGCAGTAGAGATTTTTTAGAGCAACCATCTATTTATTCGTTGACACGAGGTATATCTGCCGGCGTTCACAGATCCCGAGAGTCTTCTCCTATTTTTATAAAACTGTTTTAGTATATTCAGAACAGTTACACTATTTCTTTCAGCTCGATGTTTGTAGTATTCTTTAGTAGTTCATGAATTGTGACACCAGACTCTGGGGTAGTTCTAGATCTATTATATGATTAGTTCGTGGTTAAATTTTATTCAATTGTTTATTATTTTATCTTTGAAAATTATTTAAATTAAGTTTACTTTAAATTTATTTATTGATGCTTAAGAAAATAATCAAAGGAAATTAGCTACTCGAATTCTGATATTGGCTTGCCTAGCAAGTGTGGTGTTAGGCACCATCACGATCCCTAAGGTTGGGAATTTGGGCCGTGACAAGGAGTGTAAAGCACGAAGGGTGATGCCGTGCATACTTTATTTAAATTGTGAGGAAGAGTGTAAAGCACGAAGGGTGATGTCGTGCATAATTTATCTATATTGTGAGGTGAGAGTAAAAGCACGAAGGTTGATGCCATGCATTCTTATTTATAATCTGGTGAGGATGAGAGTAAAATCACGAAGGGTGATGCCGTGCATTCTTATTTATAATTTGGTGAGACTGAGAGTAAAAGCACGAAGGATGATGTCGTGAAAGTTTCCTTTCTATTTTAATTGCTTCAATTGTTGTTGATCACTATCTATTTATGTCTTATTGTCTTCTCACTCCTTATGTTAAATTCCCTATTGTATGCTCCCTTCCCATTATTTACTTTTTAGTTTTATTTATTTGTTGTTATTTCTACTAGCATGATTATACATGTCCAGGTTCTTATGTGGTGTCCTGTCTTAGCCTCGTGACTACTTCATGAGGTTAGGCTCGAACAGTACATGGGGTCGGTTGTACTGATACTGCACTCTGCACTTCTTGTGCAAATCCAGGTTTAGGTCCGAGCTGAGTTCGAGTTAGAGTTGAAACTTCCACACGGAGGCTCGAGGTAGATCTGTTGACGTCCGCAGATTCCTGGAGTCTCTTCCTCATTATTTAGTTGTTGTTTTATTTAGTTCATAAACAGTTATACATTTTCCTTCAGCCAAATACTTGTAGTAAATTCTTAGTAGTTCGTGAATTGTGACTCCAAACCCTGGGTAGCTAGACATTAGTATTAGTTTTGCAGTATCATTTTACTATTCCATTTATTACTTTTGGTATAGTATATTAGATGGTAGTAACATTTCTCATATGTTTTTAATTTTATTAAATGTCGTAACCCTCTAATGTTGGCTTGCCTAACAAGTATAGCATTAGGCACCATCACGGTCCTGACGGTGGGAAATCGGGTTGTGACAAGTTGGTATCAGAGAACTAGGTTGCCTAGGTCTCACAATTCATGTACATGCTTAATAGAGTCTGAGGGATCGGTACGGAGACGTCTGCACTTATCTCCTATAGGCTATAAAGTTAGGAACAAGTTCATTTTTATTCAACTCTGTCGTGCGATTCTTGTTATCCCAATAAAGATTAAACTCTTCTGTTCTTATTCTCTCGCAGATGGCGAGAACACTTACCTCTTCTTCCGCTGACCAGCAACCGGATCCTCCAGCAGCAGCAGCTCCTTCAAGGGGAAGAGGTCGAGGTCGTGCCAGAGGCAGGGGCAGGACTCATCCCAGTGCTCAGGCAGCAGCTCCAGCTGCGGAGCCCCAGATAGAGCTTGATGATGGGGCTCCATCTCAGACCTATCTGACGGGACCAGCTCAGGTCCCAGAGGGGTTTGTTGCTACCCCGGTGCTTCAGGATGCCTTGGTCCGACTAGTAGGCCTTATGGAGAGTATAGCCCAGACTGGTGCACTCCCCAGAGCAGCAAGAGTATCTCAGGCTGGAGAAGGAGTCCAGACTCCTGCTACCCACACTCCGGAGCAGATTACTCCTCAGCTTCAGACCCCAGCAGCCCATCCAGTTGGGATAGTTCAGCCAGTTGTTGCAGCACCGCTCGTTGATGGGAGAGTTATGTCCTCCGATGCTTTGTAGAGATTGGACAGGTTTATCAAGCTTTTCCCTATTCATTTCAATGGTGCCACTTCAAAGGACCCCCAGGAATACCTTGATAGTTGTCATGAGGTTGTTTGGAACATGGGTATCTTGGAGACCAATGGGGTCGACTTTGCTGCTTTCCAGATGACTGGTGATGCGTGGCTAGAATACATAGTTTTAAGCATCATATATCTTACATTTTATGTGCTTTTGTGATAAAAATACACGTTATATGTGCATAATGGAGTCTATTTCATGTGTAGGTGAATTGGAGATGGAAGCCGAGCTAAAAGGGTGTATAAATGTCAAAAATACGCTCAAGAGTCGAAAAGGAGTGACCCGGGCCATAGCTGGGCGTTTTAGCCCAAAAGCCTGGCATAACCCGGCGTTAGCCGGGCGTTCCAGCCCAAACGTCAGCCATACCCAGGCGTTAGTAAGGCGTTAGAGCCCAAACGCCTGGCCTACCCATGCTTTAGCTGGGCATTTGGGACTTAACACCTGGGGTCCCTGGTCCGGTAAATTCCGAGTTTTGAAGGTTTTAAGTATTTCCCAGTTGGAATAGAAGTCTCCTACACGTTTAGGGTTTATCCCAAACATACAAATAGACCCAAAAACACAACTTGGAGGGAGGATGCCATTTTTGGAGAGAATATAGACACAAGATCATTGAGGAAGCAAAGGATTATCAGTTTTCTTCATCTTATTCTAGTATTTTCCA